>OU015492.1:187456337-187513837 GCA_907164885.2 Dolomedes plantarius | reverse complement strand
AAACTGAGCTCTGCGATCATTTTGGTTGCAGTTGTTTCTTTCTTCATGTCACAATCCGCTTCAATACCTTGTCCGTCTCTTTCACTCAGCTCTCCCTTTCGTCCACTATTCTGTTTGGCAAAGGATGTTTTTCCGTGCATTCTGTATGCTACCAGGACTTTCGATATCATAGCTTGAAAAACAGCCATTAGCCTGGGGGTTGCAGTAACAGATACTCCAATTTAAACGCGCTCCAACAATTTGCCCTTTTTGCAAGTTCTGCAAGGTTTGACAATTTACGCTATTCCCCACAACAGCCCGATGACCTTAACTTCATTACTCCTACTTGACAGTAAAATAACACATACACTATATTATATAAAAAATACCGATGTCCAGACTTGTTTTTTAAGGAATATGAATCGTATTCATAAACACCACTAATATTGATAGGTGTTTCCATTATTTTGATAACCACATGTATGTGTGTATGTGTGTGTGTGTGTGTATGTATGTATGTATGCATGTATGCGTGTGTGTATGCGTGTATGTGTGTATGTGTGTAAGTATATATATATATAACGTGACAAAAAAAAATCGCATTCCTATCCATGCGCTTAAGCAGCCATTAACCGCAAAACACGAATACATCATCTATCAAAATATTCAAATGCTATAGCAATATGTATGACGCATCCTAGCAACTAACACTTAAAGAACAAAAACACTGGTGCATTAACACCCAAAAGATAAAGACACATGTGAATCAACACCCAAAAGACAAAATGTTAAGCAATTTGACTGAAAAAATATAAAAATTCTATCCTCTGTCTTTGTTTGGCTCATCAGCCGTGGATAAATCCGTGGACGTGGATAATTTCCAGGCGTGGATAATTCCATCACACGGAACGACCGCACGTGAATTGGCTTACGTATATAAGGTAAAGAAGGATATGTTCATCATTTCTAAGTCGTCTGGTGTTTTGTACGAGCTCTGAAGCCTGGATACGAAACCTTTTAAATTAATTTATTTTATTCTGATATGGCTTTTGTTTTTTTCATTTATTTGCAGGTCTACAAGTGGTCCCGTGTTGTGGTGATCATCTTTATTTTATAACGTTCTATATATGTTGCTTGTTTAGAGCGGTTATTTTGTAGCACCTACCTACGACCGTCGTGTTATAAAAAAATCTTTCAGTTTTTTTTTGTTATTTGATTTATTAATATTAATTATAAACTTTTTATGAATATGAAACCATGGCGAAACAACTTGTGTTTGATTATGTTTCCTTGCTTTACCCACGGCTGCTGAGCCAAGCAAAGACAAATGACAGATTTTTTTGATTTTTTCAGTCTAATTGCTTAACATTTTGTCTTTTGGGTGTTGATTCACCTATTTTTTTATCTTTTGGGTATTTAATGCACCTGTGTTTTTGTTCTTTAAGTGTTAGTTGCTAGGCTGCGTCATGCATATTGCTATAGTATTTGCATATCCTTATATATATATATATATATATATATATATATATATATATATTATATAAATATATATATATATATTACATAAATATATATATATATATATATATATATATATATATATATATATATATATATATACACAGTGCGTCAAATAAGTTTTAAGACTCGTTCCAGAGCACAGATTGTAAAGGCGCTGTGAGTGTAAATCCGGATGCGTCATAACGTCCATCGTCTGCTGGCATACTGCTAACAAGTTGTGCGAATTTCGTTAAGTAGTTGGAAGAAGGCGAGCGTTTATTGCAGAAGTGAATATTTTTCATGTTGATTTTTTAAGATGGAGCAAAGAGCTTTAATTAAATTTAACGCAAAACTTGGTAAAAGTACTTCGGAAACATACCAACTCATGAAACAAGTTTACGGTGACTGTTGTTTAAGTAGATGAAATGTTTTTGTGTGGCACAAACGTTTTTTGGACGGAAGAGATACGGTAGAAAATGATCAGCGTAGTGGAAGACCAATTTCATCTAGGAGACCTGAAGTTATTGAGAAAGTACGAAATTTCGTAACAAACGATCGCTGTGCATCACTGAGAATGATGGAAGACTCTTTAAACATCAACAAAGATACAATTTGAACCATCCTGCATGAAGATTTGGCAAAACAAAAGTGTGTGCTGAATTTGTTCCATACACTTTAACTCCTGAGCAAAAATCTATTAGAAGTGCACATTGCGAAGACATTATTTCAGCCGCTGAAAACGATCCAAACTTCTTGAAGTCCATTGTTACAGCTGATGAAACCTGATGTTTCCAATATGATCCTGAAACAAAACGAAAAAGTGCGGAATGAAAGTCACCAAATTCACCACAAGCCAAAAAAACAAGAAAAGTTCCATCCAAAATCAAAACAATGCTCATTACATTCTTCGATAGTAAAGGTATTATCAACAAAGAATTTGTTCCAACTGGACAAACAATTACAGGTCAATACTACTTAGCTGTTTTAAAGCGTTTGATGGCCAGAAATCGTCGCATTAGTCCAGACTATTGGACTGGAAGCAGTTCATGTTTGTTACACGACAATGCACCCAGTCACACCTGCCTTACTGTTAGTCGATTTTTGGCAAAAAATAATGTTTGTGTGTTGAACCATCCACCGAATTCACCTGATTTAGCAACCTGTGACTACTCCTTAAACCCAAAACTTAAAATGAAGTTAAAAGGGTGGTATTTTGAGGATATTTCGACCATACAGGAAGTTTCGACGCGTGCTTTGCAGGCCATTCCACAAAGTGAATTACAACAGGCTTTCGATTCATTATTAAATCGCTGTAAAAAGTGCATTGAAGCCGGAGGGTCCTATTTTGAATAAAAAACCAAAACAGGTATTAATTTCTTGTTTTTATTTCTTTTTACAGACCCAGTCTTAAAACTTATTTGACGCACTGTGTATATATAATCTTCTGATGGGAACGGTTCGGTTCTAAAGCTTGGAGTTGTCCCTAATGGAGAATGGGTGATTGTATGGTGTTCTGCAGTTTCTGTTCTGGCGAGAAAAAAATTAAATGACACACTTCTTAAATGACACACTTATTTTATTCTGGTATGACTTCTGTTTTTTTAAAGGTTTTGTACGAGCTTTCTATCCCTAAAATATTTAACAATATTTTAGTGATAGTTAAATTTATCAGAAGAATGGTTTTAAGTAAAGAAAAATTATATACCGTTCGTATTTGCTTCAATATTGATTTTTATGTCAAAAGATTCCCTATCTTGTTTGCGTTTTAATTGTCGAACAAAAAATATCCTTGATAGCAAACATTTTTCTAAGTTTATATGGATGCATCATTATTCTTCCAAAAGTTACTGATTTAAAAGAGACAAGAAACCCTCCTTTTATTTTATTTCATTTCTTCGAGAATCGGAAATCGATAGCTCACAGGGACGAGTTTCCTCCCTTCTAAGACAACTTTATTTTAATTTAACACACTGTAATCCTATGTCCTAAGAAAACGTGAATGTCTACATTTTGCTTTAAATGGTATGAACTCACAAATATATCGAAAGTTATTAAGGGCTGAACTTTAAGTAATATCCATATCTCTACCAAATTATAGTTTTATTTCTCTTAATTAGATATGTTTAATATAATACATGTAAAGAAGCAAGGATCAGATGCTGAATAGTTAATCAAATTTAATTTCTTGAAACTGTAGTATGTTTCATTCCTGTCTCATTAATGAATGTTAACTGTGTCTTAGAGATTAATAAACTGTTACATATATTAACTGTAATAAATCAATGCACCTGGGCTAAAACTCATTTCTTTCATCAAAACCTAACTATATGTCACTAATAAATATAAATATAAATATATATATATATATATATATATATATATATATATATATATATATATATATATATATATAAATGAGGGAGAAAATAATACGATCACCTGGGAAATAAGAGAATAGCTTTACTTATAGTGGGTTAGTGGGTTGAACCATCCTTTGACCAATGCACATTGCATGTGGCGTGGAATGGATACACAGAGGTCATGCACAATATTTATGGAATATGGAGTCTTGCCTCCTGGAGAGCAGTCTCTAACTCTGAAAGTGAGGCTGGAGGCAGAAATCCAGCACGAAGTTCCGACCCCAAATATCTTCACATATTTTCAATAATATTCAAGAGAGGAGACTCAGGGGGTCAGGCGAGATGTCTTACTTCATAGTAATGCTCTTCGAACCTTTCTTGAATACTCCTAGCATTGTGGTTAGGAGAGTTGTCGTCTTGATAAAGTGGAACCTAAAAAGGGAATCATGTTGGCACAAAAGGATGAACATGACCCCCCAGAATGCTGAGATAACGGCTTTGATCTTCCCATGCAGAGAAACAAGTGGTCCAAGACCGCGGCAAGATATCGACCCTTATACCATAAGAGAGCCACTCCCATGATTCTCAGTCGGCAAGAGGCAGTCAGGAGTAAACCATTGTCTGGGTGTTCTCCACACATAAACACATTCGTTGATCAAATATAGGGTTAATGTTGATTCATCAGACCAAAAGACTTGTTGGCACTGCTGTGGGGCCCAGCTTCTGTAAGCTCTACACCTTTTGCGTTGCTGGAAAACATGATGTTATATTACCAACGGTTTATGAATTGCCACTCTGCCATAAATGTTCGCAGCATGGGGTTTCCTTTTGAGAGTTTTGGCTGAAACGGGATCCTGCAGATGACTGTTCCTGTCTGATGTTCTCTCGGATAACAATGGTTTGGGTTTTGAGGCCGTTATGCGCTTCAAGATCAGTCTATTCTTCCCAATCATCTTTCTCTTTCGCCCACTGTTGTGCTTTTCAGACGCCCTCTTACTGCGTTTCGTGTACACTGGGGTAACGGCTGATACCGTGTTCCTTACACACCACAGGTTTGCTGTTTCCGTCACCGATGTTCTTGCTAAACGCGCTCCAACAATCAAGCCTTTTTTGAACTCTGACAGGTCTGTCATTGCAGCGTCTTTCAGAGAGTACGACAGACGCATGCAACTGTTGTTGAGTGACTGATACCTTTCCCTCAACAACTACAGAACCGTGCCGTGTGTGCCAGTGTGTTCTTTTTGGTCCTTTCATTCAGTCTTTACTGCATTACGATCAAACATTTTTATTGCGTAATTTTAGTTAAATGAAAGAATAACTTTGATTTTATTTGGAGGCAATAAATTAAAATTCTTTAATTAATATTAATTCGCAAATTACATTCACTAATTTTGGTGTACTTAATGTTGCTAAACCATATTAACGAGAAATAATAAACCCTTAAGTAAGCATTAATGATTTCAAGAAAATAAAAGAAAATAAGAAACGTTAGCATTGTATTACTTTTCTAATTTCAAAAATATATATAACTCTAAATATTTTCACCATACAATAACGTATATTTTCTTGTTATTTGAGACTATCAAATTCACTGGAAATTATTGATTCTCGATTCAAAGTTCTGGGAAATAAATTGAGAAACCACTGGGAAAACTTTGTTTCGTGCCTCTCGTTGAAAAAGTATACGAACAAGGAATCCGTGTAAGAGATAAAAGAAATTTGGAATAACGTTCGCTTCGAGGATTCCTTTAGAAAGGTTTAGTTATATTTTGATTGAATATTTAACAGTGTTAAATAAGAAAGAGATAAGATTAAATTGGAAAAATTCAGAATCATTTAATCTGTTTATCTTAAACTTTTACATTAAAGCTAAAATATCATTTTTAGTTATCAGTTATGATAAACTACAAAACAATTAATAAGTAAATCATTTCCAAGCATTTTCAGCGAAAATATAAAATAGGATATTTTCTAGTACATAAAGCGCCTGGGAGCTTGTTTAACTCAATTTCTATTTTTTTACACTAACCCCTAACTTCGTTTCCCGGTACTACATCAATTTCCTGTTTCCCAGAAAGCAGATATTTAGCCTTGTTTGTGATGTCGAAAAATGTTTCAGCATGTAAGAACGTGTCAAGTTGTAATTAGATAACTTAATACGTTGAATTTGTTACATTAACACTTAACTTTGTTTCCCGGTACTACATTAATTTCCTGTTTCAAGGAAACGAGACGTTTATCTTCGTTTGAGATGGAGGCAGATATTTCAAGAAGTAAGAAAATATTAAGTCATATTAAAAAATAAATCTCAATTCCATAGACATAAAACTGCAGAAGCACATAGACATAAAACTTCAGGCAGAGAGAAATTTCTGTGTAGTAATATTATATATGAGATATAATCTACGGGCTTTATTTTTCTTTAGTTACGAAATTAACTATGCACATTTACATGCAAAACTGTACGATTCATTTGATAATGCATTATTACGGAATTTCTTATTTTTACTTAACTAGGAGTTTGATAGCTTACAAGTAGTTTGGGGGCTCGAGGTAGACTTGTGGTAGCGCGGCTGATTTTCGGTACTGAGGTTGCTCGGATCGAATCCCGAAACCCGCCATTAAATACCTCCGTGTTTAGGCTGACCATATAGGCACGTCAAATCCGCAGAAGCACATAGACATAAAACTTCAGGCAGAGTGAAATTTCTGTGTAGTAATATTATATATGAGATTTAATCTACGGGCTTTATTTTTCTTTAGTTACGAAATTAACTATGCACATTTACATGCAAAACTGGACAATTCATTTGATAATGCATTATTACGGAATTTCTTATTTTTACTTAACTAGGAGTTTGATAGCTTACAAGTAGTTTGGGGGCTCGAGGTAGACTTGTGGTAGCGCGGCTGATTTTCGGTACTGAGGGTGCTCGGATCGAATCCCGAAACCCGCCATTAAATACCTCCGTGTTTAGGCTGACCATATAGGCACGTCAAATCCGCAGACCCGGAAGTCCCTCTATGAGGTCAGCGAAGGTGGGAGAGGATACGATCTCCCCAGATGTCGACCCTGGATGTGCTCCATCAAAATTTAGGTTACGACTAGGTAAAACGGACTCCGACCATCGTGGTGCGGAATAAACACGAGCCACACACTTCAGCCCGAAGCCGATATGAACCTGATTTTAAACTTCCGACTAGGGGTCCATTAGAAACAACAACAACACGCAATGTGTTCAAAGAACTGAGATTAACCGATGCGTGACAAAGAAATAGAACGTTCTTCATTCTATGTGTGCTTGCAGACAAAATATGTCACAAAATTTAAAATATTTAGATAACAAGATATATGTACCTTGTAATAGGAGATCATACCCTTAAACGAAACATTTACATATTACGTTCTTGTATTTATATGAGTTATATAAAAAAGTGGTATTTAACTTACTGGAAACTTGTGAAAAATGCATAATGCGATCAGTCAGCTTTCTAATATCGAAAATAAAAAAAGAAGGGTGGCAACTAGTATGTAAACCATTGGAAAAAGAAATTAATGGTAGTCCTCCTAATGAAAGTACCGCGGGTTATTAACGTACGATTACTCATCGTTACTTACCTCTTTTGTATGTATATATGTATGTATGTGTTATGTATATATGTATCTATGTATATGTATGTATATATTTAAATGTAATATACATACATATATGTATGTCAAAATTTTGATGCATTTTGGCACTTTTCTTTTTAACCATTTACTGCTTGTCCAAGCGATACAGACTGGGTTTGGCGCGTTTTCATACTTGTGAGGTACGAAAGGACGGTTTTGAGTCTGAAATTTTGTTTTCCTGAGGACCGTTATGGAGGAACGTAATCCTACGTTAAAACTTGCTGATATCGGGAAAATTTAACCAATGTTTGAATTGCTTAAAATTACAATAAATTGCTTCAAAACTACATTTTTTTTAATTGTACAGCATTAGGGTTTAAAAATATTTTGCAGAATAATGAATGTAATTTTTAAGAAGTGCCCTAAAAAAATGCATGTTTGTAAATATTTAGAATTTTTTAAAAATCGTCCATTTAACGTTCATTAAATCAATATTATTTTCTTGTGAAAGCAAAAACAAACCTAATTGGTCTTCAGCTAGAAAAAAAGTTGCCTTTTTTATTAGGGTAAAGTACATACTTTCAAGCCGGCGTTTTAAATGTTTCATTAGATTCCAAGATTGTTTTCCCAGAAAAGTTTTCAACAAAGTGGAAAATGATTTCTTGTTATGTAATCTATAGAAAACAGATATTGTAATTTTGATTCATTTTGAAAATGATTCTTTACTACAATTCATATTATAGGTAAACCCTAAAGACTACGCTCCAAATAATTTTGTTTTTTAATCACACAGAATTAGAGTTTTAAATTTTTCTTCAGAACTATAGTTGTAGTAATTATATATATAATAGCCTTTGTCTCTGTATAACACTTCCGGGCTGTACTCATCTTTCAGTTGAAGCCCTCAGTAAACAAAATGCCGGTTAGGCTTAATTTCAATTTCAGATGTGGATCAGAATTTTTTCTTACCTAAAAACTATTATCTTCTCCATCAAATCATGTATGTTCAGCCTATTTTTCTATAAAACATTCAGAACTAAAAAAATCGGATGTTTTTAGCTGTATATTTAACAGTTTTTAAAAATCTGTTTACTTTTGCGATGAATTCTGAAAGTAAGCAAATTTGAATGTGAATGAATCAAGTATCTCAAGTATTCATATTGCGTAGTGAGCTGCAAAAAACTGGATTGCAGTCTACTGCTCCAATCGCATGAGAAACTAAATAAATAAAAAATAATGAAAGGGTTTGCTTTTACAAGGTGTGGATTAAATGCAATATTGTTAGATAATTCGGGATATTTTTTAACTTTCATATATTTTTCCATTATGACGTCATTATTAGTAAGATGACGTCAAAATGACGGGTTGGATGGCAGTCTACTACTCCAATCGCATGAAAAACTAAATAAATAAAAAATAATGAAAGGGTTTGCTTTTACAAGGTGTGGATTAAATGCAATATTGTTAGATCATTCGGGATATTTTTTAACTTTCATATACTTTTTCCATTATGACGTCATTATTAGTATTATGACGTCAAAATGACGGGTTACCTTCTAGTTTTTAAGAAATGTGCACCCAAAATATAAATAAGTGCATGTATATAAAACCGTCTCTGGAGGCTAGCATGTGATTGCTGTCCATAGAGAAAATTACGCCTAATGTCTCTAATGAAAAGCAATCGATTAGTTCGAAACAATGTGCACCCTTCTATTTTTTATTGCGGCTATTAAGCCTGATGTGTACTAACGTATTGAATTCACTCACCTCAATGGTAACCTATGCAGAAAATTTGTCCAAGGATTGCCGACTTGGATTGAAAGATTTTTTTTTTAATTGTATTCCGTAATAGGGAAAAAATTTAAACCTTCAGGCATTTTTCGTCTTTTAAAAAAATTTAAAATAATATTTTTGTAATTTAAATTATTCGGGGAAAAAATTAGGTATAGTGTGTTTTAAACGCTCATCAATTCCTTTGGTAGACAAAATTTATAAAATGAATCCTATTGCAAGGTGCATAAAAGTTCAGGCTAGCTGAAAATACCATGTTTATTTGATTATCAGCATGTATGTAGCTGTAAAAGTAGACAAATTTACTCCATAGGTTAATTCAGGTATTGCTACGCAGTGTCTAGTCTTCAGGTTTTTCATGGCCGATACGCTAAAGCGAAGGGAACCGAGGTAGATTTGACGATTTACTCCATAGGTCAAAGCCCCGGGTTGCCCAATTTGGTTGACAGTTCTGTACTGTCCGTCCGGCGCTCAGGCCTATACTAATTAACCGAACAGGTGTATAACCATCGGCAGAGTAAGCACGAATTGCTTCTCGGCAACTGGTCTTCAAGTTCTACAAGGCGTATAAGAGAAAACTGTGACCGCCGTATTATTGTCGATTTACTGCATAGGTCACGATTGAGGTGAGAGACTCCTATAGGGTCAGTACACAACAGCCTTAAGATGCTTTGCTTTCATGCTGTTGTTCTTAACTTTTGATATGTACAGGAAGTTGTCATGCCTATTGTTCAATACCAGTTACATTTTGAATAGTCCTTACCCTAACACGCAATTTATTGGTAATTATTGAAGTTGTTGGAATAAACTCGACTTAATTTACGCCCTTACTTCTCCCAGCAGTACTAATACCAACTGCATATTACTTCAGCATTTGACAAGCCACTTCAAGCCATCTTGAAGCCATCGTCGGAATATCCTGAATTTCTCTTTCCTCCATAGAGCATGTATTTTGTTGGCAACCATGGATTTTTTCAGTTGATCGACTATATATCAAAATCGTTACAGTATCAACTTCAAAATTTCACTCATTCTTTTTATACATGGTGATCCAAAATTCGGAATACTCACGAAATGCCTAAGAACTCGGCAACAAACAACACCACAATCGTGTAATTTACGATGCAATGAATTGATTTAATTCACTATAGATCCAGTTTACAATAAAGGATCAAAGTGGTTCCCTCGCTCATGTTTACATAAGCCTATGCGATGACACATATTCGAAGAAACACGTTGCATGAGAAACCACTTCGTGATCTGAAAGTTGGCGTATGGTGAGCAATTTCATGACAAAGCATCGCCGGACGCATATTTTCTACGGAAACTGTCAATGCAGAACCTTATTTAAAGCGTTTGAAAAAGTTTTCGAGCATTTGGATGACATTGAATGCCGTGAAGGACAATTCCTGGTTTTGTCTACATTCTTCTTATAATTATCTAGCTCTGTCAAATTTAGTTATATATGTATATATATATATAGACGTGTATATGCTTACAAAATTCATATGCGCGTTTAGAGTGTACCTATACATTTTTAGAGATTACTATTATATCAATCGTAGTAAAGATTCCTTCTCAAAATTAATCAAAATTAAAATTCCACTTTCCTTCACATTTCATGGCAGGAAATCCTTATTCACTGTATAATTTTTCTACGAAAATAATCTTGAAATATATCTAATGAAACATTTAAGACACGGGCTTGAAATTATAAGCTTTTCATGTGATAAAAAATGTAGATTTTTTTTTATCTACAGACCAATTAGGTTTGTTTTTGACTTCACAAGAAAATAATATCGAGTTAATGAACTTTAAATGGGAGAAATTTTTTTAATCTAAATTTTTACAGACATGCATTTTTCATTGGACTTATCTTTAAAATTACATTTATTATTCTGTAAAAAAAATTTAAACTCTAATTCAGTGCAATTAAAAGACAAAAATGTAGATTTAAAGTAATTTATTTAAATTTAAAGCATTTTAAACATTGGATAAATATTTTCGATAACACGTTTTTTTATATTTTACATCTGTATGTTAAATTGAAGCGTTTGAAAAAAAGTCTATTTTTTGTAAAGAGAATAATTAAAATCTATTTTTTAGAATATTTATAAACGTATTTAAAGTTTCATTATGGCATTAATTTTCACTTGGGAAGATGCTTTCTTTTGGCACATAATAATAATATAATATTTTTTTAGCATAAAAATTCAAAATATAATTTTTGATTTACTTACCAATATATTCTTTATTAATTCATGCAAAGATTTCATAATGTAGCCAAAATTGCTTAAATGATTTGTGTAGGAAGAGAATTTTTGTTTAATTTTGTAATTCTATGTAATGAAATTTGAATGCCTTATATGGTTCATCTGCTTGAAAGAAGTGCACTTTATCGAAATAAAATTGTATTCAAATGAAACTTCAAGTATAATAACATCTAACTTTACTCGTTCCAATAATTTTGAAAATATAAAGATAATATAAAAGCAAATGGCGGGAAAATACCTGTTAAGTAATGAAATGATTATTATTAATAGTTAACAATTTTATTAATATTCTCAATGCTCAATCATTTAATGCTCCATTTTATAGATTATAAATTTTACGTTTAGTGTATATTTAAATGTCTCATCTTAACACTTTCATGATTGAATTAAATAATAGGATTTGCATTACAGAATATCATGTATTCATTTTGATAATAATTGTCATTTGTTTCATTTTGTCTAAGCTTCAACAATGGCGTGTCAATTGACAAATTAGAATAATTACAAGATAAAAAGAACTTTTTATATACCATGTTTTTAAATTTTCTGTTGAATCATATAAACTTGACAATTCTATGTACTAATAAATATTAAAATTTTTTTTGATGAATTATCCGATCAACTTGAAAGAAAATGAAGTTAACTTGCATTTAACTTTTAGCTCCCGTCCCGGCCGATAGATAGCTGCACCATTCTAAAAAACGAAATTAACTAAAAATGAATTCAAATCTGCTTGAAGATGGCTAAAAGTATTAAAATAATGCATTGTCATCGTGTTCTGAGCTATTCTAAAAGTTTCAAATGTCTAGCTAGTCGGGGAGTTAGTTAAAAATAGATTTCAAGATTTGTATCAGACGGAAAGTAGTTTTACGCCCTGTTAAAAATTATTAAGTGCATCCAGTACGGTTAAAGATAAAATTTTGGTTGGGACAATCCCTATAATACTTAATTATATGTAGCGTAGTTTTCTAACATATGTTTTCCATAGCATCTTACATATGTGATTCTCACTGGATGTTAGTTAAATCTTAAGTTAGTTTGTTGATCTTATTACGATTTAATTTAGGGGTTCGTACACAGGTATATGAAAGTCATTTATATAGCTACCAGTTCGTTATTCCTAAATTATCTATTCATTTAATAATTGAGAACAAATATAACCAAACACATCACTTATATTATGTGCAATAGGGGTTTCGTCCTCATTATGAACACGAAAACATGGCGCACATTATGATTAATATGGAAACTATTTCGCGTATAACTATAATTTTCGTATTGCATTATTACTCTCATATTGCAATGGAGTTTGACCTATTTTATAAGTTATTTCGTTAATTAAATATATATATATATATATATATATATATATATATATATATATATATATATATATATATATATATATATATATATATATATATATAAAACTTGGTATATGGCATGAATGAAAAATGGCTAAAGGATATATGGAACTATTGCAATTCTAGTGAATTTAAACAATTATTTAATGGTAACATAAATAACATTTATAGTTTTATGGACCTAGTTAAAACAAAAGAAAAGAAATGTAGTGTAATTTTAAACCAGTTGGATAACATTGGTAATACCACTGAATACTGTACAATTTCATACATGAATAGTGGCTTTGATAATATTAAATTTTCAAAATTATTTAATCAATTAGATGCATTTTTTGCTATACGTAATGTAAAACTAAAGGCTTCATATAAATATAATATTTCATCCAGCCGAAAAATATATTATTATAATAAAGTGTCTAAACATTTAAATATTAATGATACTAACAACTGTTTATGTAATAATGATTCACCATTTTTTAATAAAACTTTTCAACATGTTATAACAGGTGATCTAGAAATAGTTAAAAATCGCGACTTAAAAAATGTTATGCTGAGGGGTACTGGTTACCGTTTAGGTATAACAAAAAATGTATTACCCACGATTATACAAGATTTGGAGACTTTTATTTATAACATGGCTATTAAATATAGCTACCCGTTAAGCTCTTTCGATGAATGGAGGTATTTGCTAATCGGATTTTTCAAACAACATTAGAATATTTTTAAAATGAGAGGCAATATAAATAAAGTTAATTCATTGGAAAATATAAAAAGCGAGATAATAAATCTGCAAAAACATTTAGTTATTACTTATGTAGATAAAGTTAGTTCAAATTACGCATTTATATGTAAAAAGTTTTTTCATGATTATTTAACCAATGTGTATAATGATACTACCATATATAGTAAAATAAATAAGTCTCAAAATGAAATTAATAACAACATAAAAGCTCTATACCGAAAATTAGGTATTGACTTAAATAAAATTAATTACCCATATTTAATTATGGTACCTAAATTTCATAAAAATCCCATTAAATTTAGGACTATAACTGTAGGCTGTAATACTTATCTCAATATAGCCAACGATCAATTATTAAAAATTCTCAAAAAAGTTTACAGTAAAATTGATTCGGATGAATGTTATCTTATTAAAAACAGCTATGAATTGATAGACCAAATTAAAACATTAACAGACATAACCTCAATTAAGAGTTACGATTTTCAAGCTTTGTTTAACAACATTAATTTGGAGGATTTGTATGATATCATCATGGCATTCTATGAAAAATATGACCTACAAGAATTTATAACAAGAAATAGATATAAAACACTATTACAGCTGGTTCTTTATGAAACAGTATTATTTAATGGAATGGGTTATTTTAAACAAATAAGAGGCATACCCATGGGGGGAGGGTGTTCTTCCGCCCTTGCGGATCTGTATCTGCATCATTATGAAACAGGAGCATCGTTACTCCATGAAATGTTATATTTTAGATATGTTGATGACGTAGTGATATTTTTTAAACAGGATTCACACTGTGTAACATTTAGCTTTTTTCCAGAGAGTCTCAAACTTATAGAAACAGATCAAAATATGGATAAAAGTATAAATTATTTGGACTTATGTTTGAGATGTGAAGATGGAAATGTAAAATATAGTATATACGATAAGCGTGATAGCTATACATTTCCAATTAACAAAATGATATCATGGCACACATGCCTCCATAAAAATCTAAAAAGAAATGTAATCGTCAATCAATTCCTACGTAACTATAAATTGAACAGCGATAAAGATAAATTAGTGTATGGTTTACGGGAAATTATAAAATTAGCTAAGCTAAAAGAATTCCCAAGAAGTTTTCTTATCAATATCACTAGCAATTTTTTGAAAATACCCAGGAAAGATTGCATTAATCTATTCTTTTAACAAAATTGAATCATTATTGAAATAAAATCTTAAGATGTGTCAAAAAGATCTTCAGGTGTTGGAGGATGGTATTTGCGTGTACAGGTGGGTGCATTTTCATCTAAATACCTATTTTTATATATTTTTATATATTGTTACTTGGATTAATCCTGAGCTATTTAGTTTTGTATTTTGTATTGATCTAGTGTATAGGTATTGATTCTGACTTGGTGTAATCATTTTCTTTCTGTGATCACAATAATATGTGTTGGTTATAAGGCTTAAATGTTTAAATTTACATAGTGATAGATTGAGCTGCTTTTTATTTCATTCCTCTTGTCTATTTTATTTGTTGTAGTTTTTAAGTAAACGTATGGTTTTAACATGCGTAATCATGTTGAAATTATTCTGTTGCGTTTATTCTGGTTAATGGTTTGTAGTTGGTGCATTTGCATATTGATACGTTTTTGGTTACCATCTCCATAGTTAATTCTGGGCTATATACTTTTTAAGTATTCTTTTTCATTTATAGTGTCTTTTTTGATGTCATTATTGTGTTGTACTTTTTAGTTAGATTGTTCAACTTCTTATTTTAATGCTGTTAGTTTGGCTAAAGGCACTGCTTTATAATTTGGGGATGTACCAGACCACCGAGAGTGTTGCCATGGCACATAAACATGTTTAATCGGAGAGGGGTGGTCACAACTCCCCCCAGTCACTTAGGTACATCTCCATATAAGTATTCTTTCTGTGGGATTTTTCAATTGTTCATACTGTTCCAGTACGGTTTTTGACTTTTTCTTTTTATTGTTTTTAAATATCAATCTTTAATATATATATATATATATATATATATATATATATATATATATGCAGTGTAGACAAAATCTAAGGACGGATGTATCGGTAAACGATGTTAGGCGCAGAATCAGACGCATCACCTTGTGGGAATTAGCATAAAGGCGTGATGCAATACGATACAAGGTAGTGAGGCAAAATTTTGATTACCATATGTGTGTATCACGGGACGAAACACCGTACAGATCGGTTTTCAGGCATTCTTAGCTTGCAGCCAGTAAGTGTTGCGCGTTCCATTTGAACAGGCCGGAAGAACGTTGCGCTTTGGAAAGAGAGGTAACGTCTAGCAGACATCATTTAGATGATTTCGCACACAGACGGATAATTGGGAAGCTAAAGGAAGGGCGACAAATTACAGATGTTGCCAGGGAATTGGACATCGCCCATACTGTTGTTTCCAGGCTTTGAGAAGCTTTTCAAACAAATGGACAGTGTAGCAAGCGCAAGCTAGGAGGTCGTCCTTGCAGTAAGGCGGCCAAAGATGATCGGTATATTGTTCTAACAGCAAAAAGGAACTGCTGCAGTGCAGCTGGTCAGATGGCAAGTTAATTCCATGCAGCCGCATGAACTCATATCCCGGAAAACTGTTGCTAGGCATTTGCAACAGACAGGACTATACGCCTGAATACCTTCTGTGTGTGTCCCACTTGCGAGATTTCACAATAGCTCCCGTTTGTAATGGTGCCTTCTGCATCGCCATTGGACCGAAGACGACTGGGCCAATATCGTCTTCACAGATAAGATTCGGCTCTGTCTTTCTTCTAATAGTAGATGGCAAATGATATGGTGTGAAGTTTCTAGTGCTCATCACCCAGAAAATATCAAGGAAAGGGACCAATATGGTACTTGTAGAATCATGGTATATGCAGTCATCATGGTCATTGGCCACACACCACTACATGTGTTTAAAACAGGGACCATGATGAGTGCGCACGATACATTACTGACTTTCTGCTGCCTCATGTTTGCTTTTTCAGTGCTGCTATCGGCGATAACTTTCTGTTTATGGATGATAACACGCCCTGTCACCGCGCCAACGCTATTCAGGACTTTCTGGAGGGAGAGGGTATTCATCGTCTCACGTTCAAATTATCTTAATCCAATAGAAAATGTACGGGACGACGTCTAGCTGCTCGCCCATATCCTCCGACGAACCGTACCTCATTCGTGAAGTGAAAGAAAAGTGGGACAAGTTGCCTCGAAACTTCATGGATCACGTCATTCAAAGCATGCCACGGCTCTTGGGAAGATGCATTGCACTGCATGATGAACATATCCCTTACTGACATGTCTCTCCGGATTGCCTGTCATGAAAATCTGCATTCTTTGTATTGATCCGATTCAGGGTCAATATGTACCCTTCGCTGAAACAACCTGTTCCAACAATTTTCTATAATTATTTTCGCTATAAATATTGCGTTTTATCATGTCTCATATTTTGTCTTTACCTATTTATCCCACTTTACACGACACTACAACTGCAATTTATTTTAAACTTGGCCATTTATTTACCGTCCTTAGGTTTTGCTCACCAGTGTATATGTATAATAATATTTAAAAAATCAGTAAGATACATATTAATCCGTACTTATTTTACAGATTTCAAATTCATTTACGATGTTTTAATAAACATTTATGATTATTACAATTAAAATAATCCTTAACTAAAATAATTTTTTTTAATCCTAGAATGTTTTTATACTTCCAGTAACTTACCTCGTTTATACTAGTTGCCAGCAATTGCGTCGAAAGTTGTGAATCTCACTCTAAGATATACTTCAAATGTGCCAGAAGAATGTTGACAATTTTTACGATATTTTTGTAAAGGCATTCTGTTAATGTAACGCAAAACGGATGATTTATTTAATTTATTTGAGTGAATTTATTTAAATCTTCAGTTGAAGCTTTTAGGTTATTTTAATATTTACGTATAAATGAGAATACGTTAAACTGAGAAACGCAAAAACCACATTTTCCTATTTTCATGAAATATTCTACTTTCAGTTATGATGATTCTATTTTACATGCTGAATTTCATAAGTGACAACCCTATTTCCCACGCAACAATATTTTTGCAAACATATTTTGCAAACATATGAGATCAAGTGAATATTTTTTATTATACAATATACTAATACAATTGAGTTAACGTTGCTATACGCTGAAATTTATGGTTGGTTTGAATTATTATTTTTGGGGGAAAAATAAAACAAACTATTGCTTAATTTATCAGGGAGAAAAAAGGAAGTTTTCGTCATGATTTGTAGATGGGAAGCCAAATGTCATCTAACATACTACTGATAAACTTCAAATATAGGAAGACAAAAATATTCTTACGTCATATTAGATTAGCATATAAATATTTTTTATTATATGCTATACTAATACAATTGAGTTAAAGTGGCTCTGTTTTGAAATTTACGGTTGGTCTTGATTACTCTTTTGTAAAAAAAAAAAAAGATAGTACGTAATTTATCAAAGCAAAATATATATTTGGCTTAGTCATTATTTGTATAAGGGAAGCCAAATGTTACCTAGCATGCTAATGATAAATATGGGAAAACCAAAAATATTCTGAAATTTTGAAATAGAGTAATCCTACAGAAATTTTAAATCCTATGCTTGAACTTCTCTTCCTAAATCTTTAAAAGAATCCAATTCTCTTAAAGTCTTTCTGGAAACCTGTAATAGTTTTGCTAAAAAATGGAAAATAATCCAAAAATTGGATTTTTTTTTGGAAATAGAACAAAAGATGAGTAATCTGGTATTTTTTCATTCTTTTACGTACATTCTAAAACAGCCTGTCTCAAACTACAATCTACTTTGCCAAGAATTTTTTTAAGGTGTATTTCCTTTTCTCTCACGTTAGAAAAAGGATATTTGTCTCCAGTATCCTCTAAAGTATCAGAGAATGAACCGCTTTTGTTTATAACCTACAGCGTTTGAAAAAATATTTCTTCTAGTGCAATCTAAAATATTCTATACTGTCGTTTTTACAAAGGAATGAATATTTTAAACACCACTATCAAACAAAAATTCTAGAAATTAACAGAGAACAATATCCATTCAATTATAAATTATTTTCAAACTTTTTTTAAATAAATATTTGTAGTAATTACTAAAGAATACATTCAGATTTTTTTAGAGTGGCCTATAGTGGTCTTTCATTAATCCAAAAACAATACCGGCCATGCCCGAAGGTATACTGTAAGTAATGACTGACGACTAGAGGTGCGATGGCTTACAAAATTTCAACAAAGAAATTACATTTCTTACATAATTCAAATCAGCAAAGCTCAAAAGCCTCACAGCTCAATACACTAGATACTCAAATACATCCAACAACAATTAATCATATATATACAATTACTACAATTTATAGAAACAAAACTGATACATAAAATACAAAATTTACTTTCAAATATAAACAACAAACCATAATTATAAACTTACCTTTAAGTCTAAAAATAGCACCTTTACAAACAATATAAGCATAACCATTATAGTTATAACAAATAAGTAATAAATATAGGCCAAGTGTCGTTATACCCAGCAAATTTAGGAATGAGAGGTACCCTGAAAAGGGCAATGTTCCGCTAATAGGTCGTTCATTACAAACGTTATGAATGTACGACAATAATAGTCCCCAAAAAAAGGGTTAGCCGGCCCATTCAACACTGTTCTAGGAAGTTTGGAACGTGGATCTTTCCATCTGTCGCATACTTTCAGACAGTGTTCCGTAGTCTGTACAGCACCGCATTCGAGAGAGTCAGGTTTTCCAAAAAATCTTTTTTGATATGAGCCGAAACAGCCGCGCTGAGTGATGGCCTGGTTAATAAAAAATTTTGAAGATAACCTATGTGTTGATACTTCAGGAAATATACTATAAACAGGTCTGCCACGATCACTTCTATTCCACCTGTCTTGCCATACACTCAAGCCCCAATCTCTGATTTTTGCTTTAATCTGGGTCCTGGTATATTTAATTTCTTCACCGATCTGGTCTCTAGTAGTAGCAAGTTTGGCTGCCAGGTCGACTTCCTCATTTTTGGTATAGCCAACATGGACCTTTCTTCAATGAAAATGGACCCTTAGATTATTATTATTTATTAAACTCTTAATATCTTCAATATGACTATCCTTATAGTAGTAAGTGTTCAAGGATTGCAACGCACTCCTTGAGTCACTAAAAATATCTAATTAATTTATTCCATTATTAATTGAGTTAGTGAGAGCCATTTTTATAGCTATAACTTCAGCCGCATAGCAGGAAGCGTGATCATTCAATCTTTTATAATTTATTTCTATCTTTTCATTATTTATGTATTTAATGCAAGCGGCCCCAACTTTATGATTTATCTTCGAACCATCCGTATAAAATTTCGTACTTGTTATAGGCTTTAAATTATGACCAACTATGCTTAGTTAACTCTCTAATTTTCCTTAAATTTTTATTTTTAATCTCGCTATCCATGCCATTAAAAACAAAATCTTCAATCTGGATTTGTTCGCCTTCATTATAGATGGTATACAATAGTGACTCTATTTTAGCTTTTATATCCAGTGGGATACAACCAGCCAAGACATTTAATGTGTCTGTAGAGACTGTCCGATAACATTTACTGATCATGATTAAAAAGGGTCCCTGTAGTTGTTTAAGTTTATTATTCATATAGTTAGTGTCCGTGTACCGTGCCTGGATCCCATGCAACAAAATTCTCTCTATTACTTTATCATAAAATTCCTTTACATTTACAGACTTAAGGCCCCATGTCTTCTTAAAGACTCTATTAATATCATAGGTTTTTTTTTAAGGTTTTCTCTCTTATATTAGAAATGTGTTTACCAAAGTTAAGTTTCTCGTCTAAATGGACGCCAAAGTACTTCATCTCTTTATTATATTTTATATTACTGTTCATAAGCTTTATTGTAGGTTTTCTCGAGACTTTGCAGCTACTTCGTATAATAATATAACATGATTTTTCTATGCTATACTTCAATTATTTTCATGGGCCCACTTTGATTAAATTCAGGTAAGAACAAAACAGCTAAATTTTGTACATTCACTAAGTACAGTAAAACCTCGTTTATCCGGACTACCTGGGACAATGGGAAATCCGGATAATTGAAGTAATAATCCTAGTAATATGGGTAATAAGCAAAACGAAATCCTTAACTAACCAGACTTACCGTTTATTACTATACAAAAACTATGTTTTGTAACAAAATTACATAGTATTGTTCACAAGACATTAAAAAACATAAAAATAACTTTTCACATCATTCTTAACAAAGAAACGATAAGTTTAGTACAGCTTTCTTAAACTCAACAAAAAGCAGATTATTACCATAATATAGTGCACAATCAATGCAGGAACTGTACATTAGGGTGGAATGAAAAACTTTTTTTTAAATTACAATATGCTCTAGTTTTCAAAAGTTTCCTTTTAACAAAATAAAGACGGAAATTAAATATTAGCGTAATTGGTACATGTTTTCAGTTCGCGCAAGAAGGGCAAACTTTTGGTTTTTATTAAATTTTTCACAAATTTCGCAATTATTTTGAAATTAAATACACTTGTAGTACAGAAAAGTAGCAAAATATGTAATTTAAACATTCCTTTTAGTCAGTATACCTGCTAAACTGATTATATAATACGTTTTACTTCATAAAAATAGTACACATAAAGGCATTTAAAGAAGAGACACTTAAAAGACACTCGGACATCACGGTGGAACGAAACAATGATGAATACTGAATTTCAATATGCTCTAGTTTCCAAAAGTTGTCTTTTAAAATTGAAATTAAGAATATAACATCTTTTTGCTCTACAAAAATATTTTCACGTGCCGCAAAGGGGTTTCAAAATGGATATTTTTATGAAAAAGTGATTATTTTTGTATTTTTAGTTAATTTCTGTTATAGTATATTAAAATAACGTATATTTTCTGTAAATAAAATATTCAAAATATGATATTTTGACAGAAAACTTGCATATTCTCAGTATTTCTAATTTTTAGATGCCATAACAGAACAACTGATTTTGTGGAATTTCGCGATTTTCATCATATTAATTTTACAGTAGCATATTCTTATAATACACATTGGAATAAAAGAAAAACAATTTTTAATTGACGGACCTTAGTTAAAATAAACAAATCACACTTATTTAGAAAAATATTAATCTAATGTCTATAAACGCAAAACGTTATTTTGAAAAAAATATTCATGCTTTTCAAAAGTCCATAGTAATCACAGATGGTTTCCATTACTTATTTCACTGACACATTGAATTGTTTTATTGTTTCACATTTTGGCATTATCTTTTGAGAATGTATTTTTGTTTTTATCAATGCATCTCTTGCAGAAGAACCATGAATGGACAAGGATGACCCGGTAACTAATTTAACAATCCTTTCTACTACTTGTGTGTGACATGGAATGTTGTTGAAGTCAATAATTTAAATGAACTGCCCCTACGTCACCTATTTTGTTTCCTAGATGGAAAAACTAAATGTCCAAATGAATTTGGAGGAGAAATAGGTAAACAACTAAAAAACTGCTATGAACTTCCAGTGATTGAATTTTAACCTATTGAAAATAACATTCCATTACTAGAAATTAAGGATGATTTAAGTGTGGACCAAAAATATTTGTTAGAAATGTGTAATAGTACAATCTCTGTTGGAAAGTGCTCTTCTGGTTTGTCCTTGAGAAAACCAGGAAAATTTTGTCATTCACGATGGCTTACATTAGCAAACCGAATACTTCGCTTGTATGTGGGAATAGAATGTCCTTCAAAAAATCTGAATACTTACTGAATACGTTTTGAAAGTTTCTGCACCAATTTGGTTTAACATAAAGCTGAAACCATCTTGTATCCATGGATAGAAGCACTTGTGGAAACTTGTAAGATATTCACGTTACTTCAATTAGACTCTTAAAAATGTAATTGACCCTGTCATTCAAAGAAATGCATACTTTGCCGTTTCTGAAAATCTCCTCCTCTGTATGATATTATACGATCGCAGTCATGTAAAAGAGCTTGGATTACGCCGGATTCTAAAAGTAAGGGCGGATAATGAAGGAGGCATCAGAAAGAATTTAGTTCCACGTATAAACTTTGATGCCAAGGATTATATTGATATGATTGAATGGAATGATGTTAAAGTAACAGAACCTCCTATGACGTGGCATGTTTCTGATGACAGACTAAAACAGTTTATAAAGGAAGCAAAAGAATCTGATCACGAGAAACAAATTATTGACTTCAACAACATTCCATACAAACATTCCACAAAAAGTAGTAGAAAGGATTGTTAAATTAGTTACCGGGCGATCCTTGTCCGTTCATGGTACTTATGCAACAGATGCATTGATAAAAACAAAAATACATTCTCAAAATATAATGCCAAAATTTGAAACAATAAAACAGTTCAATGTGTCAGTGAAATAAGTAATGGAAACCATGTGTGATTACTATGGACTTTTGAAAAGCATGAATATTTTTTTTCAAAATAACGTTTTGCCTTTATAGACATTGCATTAATATTTTTGAAAATAAGTGTGATTTGTTTATTTTAACTAAGGTCCGTCAATTAAAAATTGTTTTTCTTTTATTCCAATGTGTATTATAAGAATATGCTACTGTAAAATTAATATGATGAAAATCGCGAAATTCCACAAAATCAGTTGTTCTGTTATGGCATCTAAAAATTAGAAATACTGAGAATATGCAAGTTTTCTGTCAAAATATCATATTTTGAATATTTTATTTACAGAAAATATACGTTATTTTAATATACTATAACAGAAATTAACTAAAAATACAAAAATAATCACTTTTTCATAAAAATATCCATTTTGAAACCCCTTTGCGGCACGTGAAAATATTTTTGTAGAGCAAAAAGATGTTATATTCTTAATTTTAATTTTAAAAGACAACTTTTGGAAACTAGAACATATTGAAATTCAGTAAAAAATTTGTTTCGTTCCACCGTGATGTCCGAGTGTTTTTTAAGTACCTCGTCCTTAAGTGCCTTTATGTGTACTATTTTTATGAAGTAAAACGTATTATATAATCAGTTTAGCAGGTCTCCTGACTAAAAAGAATGTTTAAATTACATATTTTGCTACTTTTTTGTACTACAAGTGTATTCAATTTTAAAATAATTGCGAAATTTTTCAAAAATTTAATAAAAACCAAAAGTTTGCCCTTCTTGTGCTAACTGAAAACATGCACCAATTACGCTAATATTTAATTTACGTCTTTATTTTGTTAAAAGGCAACTTTGAAAACTAGAGCATATTGAAATTCAAAAAAAAGTTTCTTTCGTTCCACCCTACTGTACATTGGGGATTATCTGATCCGGATTATCCAGAGATCCGGATCAACGAGATCCGGAAAAACAAGGTTTTATTGTACATCCACTTATCTATCAATGTTTTTTTTTCTATTCAATACATTTAAGTATGGGTGATTTCTCCTCCTGGAAAACTGGACTCCTGAATATTTCCTGAATATTTTCCAGATGATTGGCGCTTTTTTATTGACAGCTAAAAGCGAAGTATGAAATGTGTCCTTCTACACAATGAGAACAAATATGGTTTAATACCAATTGCTCACTCATCGAAAATGAAAGAAGAATATGATACCATAGCTTTGGTCTTGGAGACGATAAAGTATCATGAACACCAATGGGTGATGTGTGTGAACTTAAATATGGTAAACTTTCTCCTTAGACAGCAAAGTGGCTACACCAGACATCCTTGCATCTTGTGTCTCTGGGATAGCAGAGACAAAACACACAACTGAATTAGAAAAGGGGGGGGCTTAAGAGAGAAAACATAGACGGTGTGGAAAAGTATGTCATTAACGTCTTAGTTGGATGAGAGAAAATAATCTTTCCGGATTCTTCGGAGATCTGGACAAACGAGGTTTTACTGTATAGAACTATTTGCAGTTAGGCTAGAACATAAAATACCTTTAAAATTTATTCAGGAGGACAGGAATAGATATTCAGGAATAGAAAGGACTAATATGAAACGCGTGGTGTTGAGAAATCACATTTAAAGTTTAGGAATGCTCTCACGATAGCAAGGGTCAATATGGACTTTAAACCTCAGTTGAACATCGTGCAGCGCAGTGCAGTAAGGTTAAGAAAAGAGTTGTATATTCGTCCTTGCTCTTCCAACTGTACAGCACTAAGTTTTCAGCTATATTCATACAGTCCGTACATTAAATGCTATTTACACGATACAAAGGGCGAATGTAGACGTAATGTGGTAATGTGGGATTCTTAACATGTCAATAGATTTCTGTAAAACAAATTTAATAATTACAAGATAAAAAGAACTTTTTATATACCATGTTTTTAAATTTTCTGTCTTGAAAATCATATAAACTTGACAATTCTATTTATTAATAAATACTTTTTTAAAATTTTTTGATGAATTATCCCATGAACTTGAAAGAAAATGAAGTTAATTGGAAGTTAATTTGCGTTTAACCTTTAGTTCCCGTTTTGGGCGATAGATGGCTGCAACAGTCTACAAAACAAAATTAACTGAAAATAACTGAAAGTTAATTCAATTCTGCTTAAAGATGGCTAAAAGTATAAAAAAATGCATTGTCATCGTGTTCTGAGCTATTCTAAAAGTTTCAGATGTCTAGCTATTCGAGAAGTTAGTTAAAAATCGATTGCAAGCTTTGTACTGGACAAACACACAAACAAACAAGAAAGCGTGTTAATAAAAACATGGAAAAAATTGCTTAACTTTTAAATTCGCCCTTTCTCTTACAAGCTCCTGGTATTATTTAGCATTAACTGGACTTAATTGACCTGACGTTCAGTTTAAATTAAATCAAATTATTGTTTTATATGAATATTTTAAGTTTACGGCTATAAGAAACTTTTCGAAACAGAAAAAAAAAACTTTATTTTAACATAATTATTTTAACATAATTTTAATTATTGTCATTTTTAAAATAGTGTACGGTGTTCGTAATACCTATTTGAAAATAAGATTATTAAATATCAGCCAATTCATCGAGAATTCAGATAATCTCTTTTTGTAAACAACATAAATCTTTTAAACTCTATAAATATTCTGATTTGCATATTACAACAATAAATTGTCATATTTATGTCTAGTTTACCATAAATTATAATCAAACATCTTGAATTTCCTTTTTGAATGGTTTCTGTCTCGTAGCTTTCAAGTCAAGACTTTCTCAATTACGCAAATTTTCCTTCTCTCTTACAACATTTCAAAAGCAAAACCAAGGATTTCTAATAAGTTTTGACTTCTTAAATATCTCTTTGATTTTAAAGATTTAATGCGGCTTTTGACTCCACTTAAATCTAAAAATATGTTCAATATGTACCGCATATCGATTACGAGTCGAATATCGATGGAAAGACTCATATTTATGGAATTCGCCAGTCTTGAATTATGGAAATATAAGCAATTACTAAAACATGGCCCAAACGAAATCCGAACTATTCAACGAGAAAAGTTTCGGTTAAAACTTTATTTCTCAGAAAGTTTTGCAGTTATGTAAATAAATAAATAAATAAATATATATATATATATATATATATATATATATATATATATATATATATTACCGTGAAAGACCGAAATCTGGAGAATGTCGACACTCTCCGGTGAATGTCAACATTCACATAATGTCTTGGTGAATGTCCGAAATATTTGCTAACTATCCTTATTTATCACTTACACCGGCAAATGTCGGCATTCACCATGCACTGATGGTAAATGTTAAAAAAAATATTTTTTTTACGTTTTTAAATCATACTTTATTATTAAAACATAGTATGATATATGTCAAAATAGGAGAAAGCTGAAGTAACAGCACATGTAAATAAACTGTTGAATTTAAAACGAACAGTGCATTCTAAATGAGAAAAGAAAGTAACACCAATAATATACTTACTTAATTATGTGATTGACGTTATACAATCTTATTTATTGCAACAACTTAAACTGTTATGACACTTTGAATTGCACAAGAGTCCCTTGCCTTTCCCACAACATTTAGTCGTGGAACACTTCTTTTTGCAATGACAGAGTGTATAGCCTTGCCCTCCACTTCTCGAATTAGTTGTGGCTGCTTCCCTCAGCAACATTTCTCAAGAAGAAATCTCATCTATGGAAAGTAACTTTTCTTTACAAATCACGAACTGATTACGAGTACAAAACTGCTTGAGGATACCATTTTTGGTTTGGTAATTTTTAAAAGTCGGAAACTTCTATTCCAACAACAACTGCCAACACGTTACAGGTATTTGTACGACCACGATCGACATCAGGCACTTGTATTCGCATGGTATCACCAATTTGAGCAGGAGGAAATTTTCTTTTTGAGGTTCGTAACATTTTCCTTGCTTGCAGTAGAAGATTCTCTTTAGAGTCCGCTCTTTTTATAGAAATAAACTCGTGTTGTTCAGTCAGGGCTTCATATGAAGACGTGGTAGGTTGCAGCTACTCTTCAATATTTTCCTTTGGAATATGGTTTTCGTTATGGCCACTGCTCAAATTTTCTTCAAAACTGTTAACAATTTCTTCGAGCTGTTCTTCGGTTTCAATATTTACGATTTGTGATAGCGATGCTATGCCTCTTTTTGGTTTAACGCGAAACAGGGCTTCATAAGGACTTTGGCGTATTCCTTCTGGTATGTAGTGTTCTTGGCAAATTGAACAATTTGTAAACCGTCTGACCATTAATTTATTGCTGTCGTTTTCGTTCATCCATGCAATTAACATATTTTGCATATCCTGATTGGCCCTTTAAACTGAGCCTTGTATTTGACTATGACGAAGCTTTCCTTGATCAATCTTAACATCTTTCCTGTATATATATATGTGTATATATATGTATATATATAGATGTATATATATGTATATGTATATATGGATATGTATATATATGTATATGTATATATGTATATGTATATATATATATATATGTATATGTATATGTATATGTATATGTATATATATATGTATATACAGTCGAACCTCCATATATCGAAGTAGCAAAATGCCGGAAAAAATTTCGATATATAGAAATTTCGATATATAGAATTGATCTTAGTTTTATCATAATTCTCCTAAAACATTAAAATTAAAGCTAATTTTCGTATACGAAACTCCATTTCCAATATATATGCAAATCACATTAAATGAAAGTTAATAACTAAAATATTAATTAATGTAAAGGATTTATTGAGTACTATATACCTTTAAAAAAAAACAATAATCCAGACAGTGGTTACAGTGATCACAGTTACATTCTTAAAAAAAAAAAAAAACTACGAATATCTTGCTGAACAGCCAGTTTTGCGGAAAGTTTATCAAAGAAATACTCGCATTTATTCAGTCCATTAAAAACTACATCAGGGACATTTTCCACGAATTGAAGTCCACGAAGTATTGTTTCAAACGCCAAAAATTGGGAGATTTTATTCCAAAGTGGAATAAAATCTCCCAGCATGTCGTGAAAAAAATTTCGATATATAGAGATTTTTTCGATATATAGAAACAGTTTTTCTATGTAATGAACATGGAGATTTGCTAAGAGTTCGATATATAGAAAATTTCGATATAGGGAAGTTCGATATATGGAGGTTCGACTATATATATATGCATATGTATGTATATATATATATATATATATATATATATATATATATATATATATATATATATATATATATATATGTGACATTTCACCACCTGATTCCATAACACATTTAATAAGCACAAAAAACGAGGCAAAGTTCTATAAAATTGCAGTCCTTTATTTCAGAAGAGTTGGGAGCGGATATCAGAACGTCTTTCTAACATGACGCGAAACATACAAGTGCTTTCACATACACAGCTCACAACAGACTGCCTGCTCTCTTAGTCAGGGTCTGTACCAAAGTCAGCGACTGTTTACATGAACACAGATGTTTTTCGTGGGTGGTATACTACTAAAGAAGCACATTGGGTGCGCTTTATCTTTATGATATTGTTTGACACTTTTGATCCTTTATCTCTGGCACCTGCAGCCATTATCTCTGAGATATTGTGAACTGCAGATTTTAGATGACTAGAGACGGGGTTTTGTTACTCCTTCTGGGCGGCACGGCTAATACTCCTATCAACTGAAAAGAATTTACTGTGTTGTTTTCCCCACTGGAATTTGCAGATGTTCACTTGCTTTTGGGTGGGCTATTTCTGAGAACAGGGTCCTCTCTTAACAGATGTGGGACCCGAATTATAGAAATAGACGAAATTCAACTTATAATGTCAAGATTCAACTTATAATGTCACATCCCCCCTCCCAAGAGGCTATCATCCTATGTCTGCATAGGGTGAGAGACACCTGAGTGTGAGTATGTTGGGACCTCGCCTAATTCACTCTGCAAGATCAACATTATAAGTTTTACTACTTCAATTTTTTAAGTTAAGTCATAATCGATATAAAACTCTTGATCTGCAGTATCAAGCTCTTTATATCGACATACGTTAGCTGGAATTATAAATCTTTCCGTATCTCTGGAGAAGTTCTCCACCTATCTAAATTCCTCCATCTCCAGTCATCGTGTTCAATACCATAACAATACAATTACTCGGCCTCGAATTAATAGGTGCACAATTACAACAATAGTCTAATAGTAATTAAAAGTACATAATTATAACAATATTAGTAGGATAATAAAATATGTAATAAGATAATATACTAGTATAGCCATGAAAAGAATAACATAGAAATGGTAATGGATATGGCTTAATTGAATCTCCATGCAGATACATTATACCGAAAATCAGTTCGAATTCAATAGTAATCTACATGAAATCATACACAAAAACAATTCAATTCTGATACTTGTAAATCAATGCTAAATCAATACACAGAAATGATACATTAAATACTTCAATTCAGGTAAACGTAACTCAACATTAATTAAATAGGAAAACATATTGACAATCACGCACTAAATTAGTTCAATTCAGAAAAATATAACTCAATACTATTTACACTTCTAGAGCACTGGTTTACTGGGATAATAATTACTATCTATACAATCACAATAATGCCAGTATGATCATAAAATAGATAATATGATAATAGTGCGTAATAATGAAAGAGAAATAACAGGTGATATAATATAATAAAATCCTTACTAAGACACAAATATATCATATGAACACAATGCTTTTTACAATTATTAGATTATTCATCTCTTTCATTCCACTTAAATTCTCTCATGTTTTTTAATTCACTATATTCTTTAATACAGGGGAATAACTTCTATTTTTCTTAATCTCAAGATCTCTTTCCTATACTCTTTTAGATCTCTACATTGAGCGAAAATTAATCCTTTCACCCTTCCAGTATTCATCTCTCTCAAGCTCAATTTTTCAATTACCTTATCCTTCAAACCTAACTGTAGTGTTCTGACTTATGATGACATCTGCTAATCAGAGTACTAATTTCTCATGATAGCCTGTCTTTGAATAAGCCTGTCCTATTTAAATGAATTTAAGATTCTACTGAAAGGTACAAATTTCCTCCTTCCATTTTATCCCTTAACTTCATAATTAAAAAAAATAATAAAATAATTCTGACAACTTCAGCTAGTTTGGTTAAGGTAACTTATTATTCGTCTCTTTTTACACACTCAAAGGAATCGGGGACTCGCTCTTTCCTCCCCCTCTAAAACACTACTCGTCGTTTGACCTACTTCTGTTGGGGGGTCAGGGTTCAACTGTTACTCCTCGCACGCTCTATAAGGCCTCAATGCTACAGGTAATTCTGACGTCTTAAAAATTTCTAGCAGGTTCCATATTCACTCTCCCAATACCATATTTACTTTTAAGCAAATATACCAATAAACGATGACAATAGAGGAATGAGCTCCGACGGTAGACTCATGTTCGCAAATTCAGGTAATTTATCCTGAATGGCATTCTGAGTCTTATAGTCTTCAGTCAAATCAAGTGTATTCCTGATTTGCATAGTTGTTTTTGGATGCTCATGTTCTCCATTGCCATTCGTTAGCATTATATCATCACAGTTATTTTGAATACGACCATAATATAATTTAGCACAGTTATTATCATCAGAATATTCATTTATCATTTTACTCGACCTACATATCAATACCCGTGACACCTAATTCAAATTAACAAAATACCAATTAAACAATTATATACCAATACACTACGCAATTACTAATTACACATATTAAAAGTATTGAATTAACCTCTACTCACAAATTGAAATTAATAAAATGTCACTTAAACAATTATATGCAAACACACTAAACATATACTACCCATAAGCATGAAAAATAGTAAATCAACACTCACTCACAAATTTGAGTTAATAATAATAATAAAACATACTGCTAACGGAATCAAACAGACGTAAAGATGACACAACTATCACTTAATTTAATATTCTGGTTAAATAGCTTCATACGTGGTAAAGATAATAATATATTCTTCAACTGGGTATCTCCTGTATAACATACACCTTAATAGTTCTAGTTAGAAAACCTATAATAGCTTATATCCTGATAATGTTATCAATAGCAATCTTACCTTGCGTTTCTTGCACTGTTAGTGGTAACACTGTTTTTATGAATTGTCCGTTATAATCACTATGTTCCGGATCCTCTAAATCCCATAGTGGGTTACTATGCACTTCACTAAAGTTTTGTAGCAAGAATCTATGTGATGAGCACATTATTCAACGTGATCACAAATACACACACACACACTTTCAAAACACTAAAATAACACTTCGTAGCTCGATGACACTTAGGGCCACATCAAAGGCTAATCAGAATCTTTGACAATCGCATTGCCCGTCATAAATAATACTTGACGTGCACACATAATCACACTGATCAATATTTCATTTTTACGCAACCTAATTGGATCTGTGAAGTCGGCAGGGTCTGTCTAATCACTAATAAATGCCTGTGCCCATTCATTACTCTCTTGTTCTACCACCTTCTGTCCAGGTAAAATGCACCTCGAGGAGTCACCACATAACACTGTACAGCTTTCTGACACGAATACTTTTCTTCTGAATATCGGAGAAACATTGCCACTCTCAAATGGGTTTAGTCCCGATCTCTTGTCAGCCCCTCTAGTCTTAGGCTGCAGAGAAAGTTCACTTTCTCCCCTTACTTAGTTTGTCCGAAGCTAGTGTCAATGACCTCTGATTATCACCGAACTCCTTCCATCTTGTATACGAATGAAAACGAAACTGTCTTTCCACTGCAACACCAGTCAGCTATTACAGCACTGTCTTCCTTCGCGGGTGCAATATGACACCCTCCTCGGTTCGGTGTGGGGACTTGGGAAGCAAGGCTCGTCCGCCATGTTTGTCCTTCTTGTCTTCTATTGCCTTAAAAATGCATATAAGTTCATTTAATCAATTTGGTTTCTTCTTATTAAAGTCCATTAGGTGTTCCTTCGCAAAGTAACAATCCTGTCGGCTTGTGACATTCCACCACCTGATTCCATAACGCATTTAATAAGCACAAAAAACGAGGCAAAGTTCTATAAAATTGCAGTCCTTTATTCCAGAAGAGTTGGGAGCGGATATCAGAGCGTCTTTCTAGCATGACGCGAAACATACAAGTGCTTTCACATACACAGCTCACAACAGACTGCCTGCTCTCTTAGTCAGGGTCTGTACCAAAGTCAGCGACTGTTTACATGAACACAGATGTTTTTCGTGGGTGGTATACTACTAAAGAAGCACATTGGGTGCGCTTTATCTTTATGATATTGTTTGACACTTTTGATCCTTTATCTCTGGCACCTGCAGCCATTATCTCTGAGATATTGTGAACTGCAGATTTTAGATGACTAGAGACGGGGTTTTGTTACTCCTTCTGGGCGGCACGGCTAATACTCCTATCAACTGAAAAGTATTTACTGTGTTGTTTTCCCCACTGGAATTTGCAGATGTTCACTTGCTTTTGGGTGGGCTATTTCTGAGAACAGGGTCCTGTCTTAACAGATGTGGGACCCGAATTATAGAAATAGACGAAATTCAACTTATAATGTCAAGATTCAACTTATAATGTCACATATATATATATAAGTAATATACATTTCTACATAACAGACACATGTAGGAAAGCACAGTATTTGCATTATTTTCCTATCTAGGTAAAAAAATTGAGAGAATATATTGCAGATGGTATTTTAATTATGCAACAGAACTCTGATAAATTACAACAATTAAGAAAGAAAATTTTTTTTGTCGCAGAACTCATAAATGTCAAGACATTTGCATCCTGCAAAACATTACACCTCTGGGGAACATTTTTCAAGATACAAATATACTTTGTAAAAAACATTTTCCATTTCAATGATTTAAATATATATCTGAGTAATTTTAACATTTGAAAGATGCATTTATATGTACTTTGTAAAAATGTGCACTATATATTTTAAAAGCTATATTGTTTCCATAATAGTTTTGTCCCTTTGACATTAAAAACGTTAATATATCATTTTTATAACGTTGTAAGACCCATATTTATTCTAAATGATTAATATACGAGTTTTTTTCACAGTTCATACACTAAATGATTTATTTTTAAATTAATGACTACTTTTGAAGTAACGAGATGTTTATATACTATCTATGATATAACTGACCATAAGCTTTTATAAAAAAGGCTTTTTCGGCTTTACTAATATATCATTTTTGTCATTGTTTTGGTTATCATTCTTTTTAGCTTTATAGAATGTCATTTTATATTTAATTAGCTGATAGATTGTGTAAGAACAGTAGTAAAAGGAAAAAATATATTTATGCAATATTTTTTTTTACTTTTTCTATGTTTTATTTTTGTTTTAAGCTAATTTATGTTTTGTGATGTACTGAGTAAATTTACTGGTAATTTATTTAACTATAAAAACACCTGCTCATTAATTACATCTTAAAAAAATTATGACCTATTCCTTTGTTTCGTTATATATCAAAATAAATAATATTTTATGACGTATATTTTCCCTAGTTCTCTCACAAGCCAACCCCTTAATGAACATCATATTGCAAATATCGCAATTTTTTCGTTAAAATGGCTTCTATAGACGAGCTCATATAGCTATGTATTTAACATAGGAATCTATGAGAATCTCGCCAAATATGACAGTTATCGCCAAATTAGCGATGGATTTAGTGACTTATTTTGCCCACCAAATTTGGCAATATTTCACCAAATGATAGCTAACTTGCCGACTAAACCTTTCTGGAAGCTTCTAGAAATAAATAGCTGAGACGTACCTATAAGGGGTGCTTTGGAAATCTATAAATATAAATGACATTGGCATTTGAACTCAGTTCAATTTCCAAGTGAGAACTGAATGTTTGAATCTGCGTTAATTGTCGTGTATTGTATGTATTGAAAATTCTGGTATCCTGACTTGTGTTTTTAGAATTTTCTGCTGTTTAGAAGACAGTTGTCACGTGTTTTATGTTTGAATTTTTGTATTGCCTGAAGAATATCCAGAATAATACATTTATTCCGTGTGAACTGTCTGAAGAGATTTTATTCAATACTAACAAACCCAGGAAAACGGAACAATATAAATGAAATTTTTCCTAAACAAACCACGTGATTCAATGATTTGAAAAGAAAAAATGATTATGATTAAAGTTGAATGTGAAGTGAAACGTAATTACAAGCCTGAGCTGTTATCCTGTAGTATGTTCACTGTGCACTAAACTTTACATCAGAAATGGCTTTTTGAGCGGAAGAAACGTTATATTTTAACGTTTTATTCGAACGTTATTGCGTTATGCTAGCAATTATTTTCCCGCCGTCATCGTTTCTCACTAATTTTATGATCTATGAAAGTGCATATTGGTCAAACTAACAGAGCAAAGGGAAAATATAATGATTCATCTTAATAAAAGAATATTTTTAACGCATTGCTCGAGTAAAAATATTGACCTTCTTTTTTTATTCACTCTAAAAGGGGCTATGCCACCCTCTTTGTATAGTGGTTTCAGCCTCGTTCTACCATGGTATGGGCTCGGGTTTGAATACCAGATAAGGCATGGAAGTTTTCCTGCTGTCTTCGTATAGGGATCAGTGTCGGCTCACCTATATGGTGCTCGCTTTATAAAGTAGCCAAGTAAGTACATAGCACGAAGGATAAATAGTAATAGACCCTATACTTTTGAGGAAATATGCTTTCAGTCCCATGCAGGGTTGTCATATGTACCGAATTTTAAGGGACAGTCTTTTATTTGTAAATTTTGTCCCGCATCACCGGGAAACTTTGAACGGGACGCCAAAAGTCCCATTTTTCGCCGAAATGAGAAATTTATTGTATACGAGTTGGGCGCATACCAGGGCCTGTTCACATCCGGATGTATTTAACACTGTAAAGCACAATATATCATACAATTCAATGGACTGTGGGAACACACTCATTCAAAAACTTCTTTATGACTCAAAAGTCACCCCAAAGATTTCCTGCGGACATTATATTATGTACATTGTACAATAATGAAATTACAAATTTTACATACACGTCCCTAACACTTTATAAGAGCACTTACTTAGTTGTAGTAAACTAATAAAATAAAAATCAGTTTTGCACTATATGCCTAAACCAACTTTAAATTGTTTTTGATTTGCAAATTTTCTGTGCAATTACATTATTGTATACTTAACCTAAACTCTATGTAAGTTGCAAAACTGGAGGAAAAATGCATTGAAAATGGCTATTTGAAAGGTTAAAATTTGAAAAATTTCCAGGGGGGTACCCCCGGACCCCCTTTCCCTGGGGGTATTCCATACTCCCCAGTAGTATAGTTATCAAAACCCGTCCCTTATTTTCGGTGTTTTTATATGGCAACCCTGGTCCCATGCCATGAATTATACCATATTTCATGACAGAGGTAAAAATGTCTAATTCTCCCTAAGAATGTACATCAAATTATGCAGATCAGTAATAGATGTTTAAAGATAATGTTTATTTGTATCATACCACCTGCAGTAATTAGGTTAATAGAAAGGACATTCTGCTTAGGGTTTGCTAAATACGAGGTTGGAATTTTATCTAACACAAAGAAAGCCTTTTATAGCAAATATAAGCGTTATATTTAGTATGACTCGAATTTCATTGCTCAAACAAAAAAAAATTTAAGTGTCTTTAAACTTAGAATTTGGGATATCTCAATGAATTGCGTTGATAAACGCGTGTGATACTTGTAAAGTGTTCCGATGAACTGCAATGACCACATTTTTTCAGAAGATCCGTGAAGCACAAGTGGGTGGCGTATTTTGTTGCATAGCTAATTTGCTCATTCATAAAAAAAGGGTAACTGATACAGCTTACCATAAAATAGATCTTAAAAGGCTGACTGTTGGTAAACTCGCTCAGCTATATAAAAGTGAATGACTTTATGCCTTTAATTTGATCCGTTTCTTCTCACCGACGTCAAATTCAACGCGTAACCCGAACTTCTGATAATCCGCGCCGAATTTTTCTTTTGTAATGCTTAAACAATCAGCCAAACGAATAATTGTGATGCGGAAATTAGGCTATCCGTGTGACTAAATGTATATACCAGTTATGAATAGCAAATAAAAATTTCAGAGCCGATAACGCAAATTTATCTTCAATTTCGTTGTTAATTTTTAAAAGAAATCATCTTCATATATGACTCATTAATGCACTATAAGTGACAATTCTCGAAGTATGTTCTTGAAACATGCTTTATACTTGTGGTGTCACCGTGGTCTCGGACACAAAAATTGTTCACTACTTTCTCTTAAAGAAGCAATTTAAAATCGGCATTACTGCGCATGCCTGATTTCATGTGAACAGATTTAAAAACCCAGTTGTTTTTCAGCTCCACACACATACTCTTTTCCCTGCAGGAATTTCTGTATAATTTCCTTCCCGAGTTGGGAAAGATCGATTTTGTTTTATGTATTAAATTATAATTTTTATTCTGACGATTAAACTCCTTCCAGTTTATGCTTGCATTCGTCATTGCATTTCATCACGAATACGCAGCGGCATGATAGCCATGTATTCCACTAGCTATCGCCGCAAGGTTAGTAGTCCTACCTCAGAAGGGCTACACTGGTGACCCGGACTGTTACACAGGTGAAATGTTTCGACGTGTATCCGTATTAACGTATGTGGATATATACAAACGTGCAACCATCTAACTTCAAGAATTCTTTTGCTTTTTAAACGGCTTGTTTCACATTCACTGTACTGAGCTGTGTACTTCATATTAATGGCGGCTTTCTTCTGCGTAGGATAAAGCAGGTAGGTGAAATGTTCATCGTTTTGGTTCTTGACCTCCTTTAAACATATTCGTGTCACTAGCAGTGTTTTAAAATGTTTAAATTTAATGTTTACAAAATATTTTAACCCATTATTGTAAGTCAAGTTTGATAAAGATTTTAAACATCTTTTGTAATTTAAGAGCTTTTCTTTCTGTGTTATACAATTTTATACCAGTATTGTTTTGTATAATGGATAGGGATACTGTATCTCAGGATATTTGTCTAGTAGCATTTAAAGCGCCTACATTTTGGGAAGCTGATGCAGAGCTTTGGTTTTCACAAGTTGAAGCCCAATTCGCCTTTTCAGGGATTACGGCTGATCAAACAAAATTTCATGCTGTGATAACTGCACTAGAGCCCAGGATCTTAAAGTGCGATCGAGACATTGTAGTTAAAACCCCAGCTAAAAATGCTTATGAGGAGTTAAAATCTCGTGTTTTGTCATATTTTGAACAGTCGGAGAGTTCACGTTTAAAACTTTTGTTGAATGATTTAGTGTTAGGTGACCAACGCCCTTCTCAATTACTTTGCGAAATGGAAAGTTTGAATGGCGAAAAATTGAACCCAAGTGCAATTCGTGCCTTGTGGTTGCAGCGGTTACCACAAAATGTTCAGCAAATACTAGGCGTGTTTTCTGACGAAGAAACCGATAATAAGAAATTGGCAAAAATAGCTGATAAAATTTATGAGTGTTCTGTTAACAGCATCGTGGCTTCAGACACACATATAGAAAGTTCCTCATTTCAAACGCTTAAAAAGGAAATTTCTGAATTAAAACTTAAGATTGATCAAATGTCTCGTAAACCGGTGGTTCGTAACTTTCGTAAAAGAAATCGTGGTTTTCAAAATGACAGTGCTACAGCTAAATGCCAAGGTGTTTTGAGGCCTTCTAAAAGTCTTCTAAAAATAAAAGGTATTGCTGGTATCATTATAGATTTAAAAATGATGCTCGCAAGTGCGTACCCCCATGTAAATGGTCGGAAAACTGTTAAGCACGTCTGCTGCGTCGGCCACAGACGGTGTTTGTGCTGGTAGCCGACTCTTTATATACGAGCGTTCTACTCTCACAAAATTTTTAGTTGATTCCGGTGCTTCTATTAGCTGTTTTCCAAAACTTACTTCTCGTAATGTTCCCGCTGAACTTAAATTGTATGCTGCCAATGGTTCTGTCATAAAGACATATGGCGTAATTCGATGTGAACTCGATTTCGGACTTAGGCGAAAATTTACGTGCAATCTTATAGTGGCTGATACTAATACACCTATCTTGGGTGCCGATTTTTTATAACATTTTGCAATATGCATAGATATGAAGAATAGGCGTATTCTCGACAGTGAGACGTCATTTTCAAATATAGGTTCTATATATTCTGGCCCAGATTTACGTCTTACTCCACTAGATGGGACATCGACATACGATGCGATTATAGCCAAATTTTCCACAAATTTGTAATCCTAATACCGAAAATCGAACTATATTAAAAAGCGGGTTATTAACTCACTGTATTGAAACCACTGGACCACCCGTCTTTTCAAAACCCCGTCGTTTGAACCCTGAGAAATTATAAGCTTTAACGAACGAATTTCGAATGCTCATTAATCGAGGTGTTTTGAGGCCTTCTAAAAGTCCTTGGGCTAGTCCCATAAACTTTGTCAAAAAAAAAGGACAACACTTGGCGTATTTGCGGAGATTTTCGTGCGTTTAACAAGGCAACTATTCCTGATCGTTACCCTCTCCCACTTATTCACGATGTTGTAATGGGATTGAGGGGAAAGAAATTTTTTTCTAAATTGGACCTTGTTAGGGCGTATCAACAAATCCCCGTGGAGGAGTCTGATATTATGAAAACTGCTGTAACAACACCTATAGGACTGTTTGAATATGTAAAAATGCCATTTGGTCTTAGGAATGCTGGTAATACTTTTCAGATATTTCTAGATAATATTTTAAGAGACTTTTATTTCTGCCTATCGTATTTAGAGGTACCTAAATTGAATGGCCCACCTACACCTCGCGGACAAATCGCGCACCTACGATTTGTCAGCGATCGAAGGTGTCTAAATCAGGCAGTTTACCCATACTGGCAATTCCAACAACTAATTCAGAACAACCACAGTACGCGCTATATATGCAGTTACCACAGCGCCATCACTTGCGCATACATGATGCGCAGCGCTACACAATTTGCATAGGTTTTACTATCCCTAATTCAGTGGCACTTCAGTGTAGTACAGTTCATATAGCACAGTTTGAAAAACGTATCTTTTACTGTATTTTAATATTTTTTTGGATAATGTCCAATCGTCTGCCGCATTAGCAAGGGGAAATATATTTTTTGTCTATTTCATTGTTATGGACGTGACGATAAATTTTTTTAAAGCACCAGAAAAAGAAATCACGTGATCAGCATTTAATAAATTAAATTCTAAAAATTAATCTTTAAAAATTCACCAAAAATCATCAAATGGAGGTAAAGATTCGAAAAAGATTTTCTTTTAAAGACATTTTTATGATCTTTCTCGTGATATAAATTTTATAACCCTCAATGTATTATTTTAAATGTAAACGTAAAAAAAGTTTAAAAACAGCTTAAAAATTTAATTTAAAAAAATCTAAGAAGAATTTTTGAAAAATCTTTCTTAGTGCACCCCTACACTATTAGAAGAATCGCCATGCAAAATTTCAGCCCTTTAGGTCCAGCAGTTTGGTCTGTGCGTTGTATGTCAGTCAGTCCAGTCAGTCAGTTATGGAACTGTTGGGAACAAAACAGCCATGGAACTAGATTTCACTAAAAGATTGGCTCTTCAGCAATGAATTTTCAGTGAGTATATTGGAGCTATTCGCAATGCAGAATTTGTCTAAATTTTTAATGCCGACTGACAATGTGCAGTCAGCCCACTTCGGAAATAACCATCGTCTATCTCGAATTGCGGTACAAAATTTAGAGTGTTTGGATGTGACATAATGAATACGACGCCCTGCTGGGAGGAGCTAAATTAAAATATATACAACTCCACGGTACTTAAGCAATCTGGGATTTTGTATCGCCCTTCTTAAGGGCTCCTCATCAAACATAGCCGATGAGTATGATGGAGGGAAAGAGATTATGTGCGTTGTATGTCAGTCAGTGAGTCAGGCAGTTACGGAACTGTCTTTTATATATAGATTTAACAGAAGCTCAAAGTTCTAAATATCGATGATGTGGTTGAAATTCCATGACTATATTACATCACAAATATTTTAACTCAATGTTTTTCCGCATAGTAATGTGAAATTAATGTACAATGGATATTAAAATCATCAAATTACGTAGTTCTTCATCTGTTTTATAAACAATAAAAAAGCCAAATCATCTATATATTTTTTCTATAAGGAAATTTATAGAGACTTATTATGTGAGAACGGTTGAACGTAAGAATATGCTTAAGGTTTCAGGAGAAAGGTCTTATCGTGTAGATGTGCCAATCGAACAGGAAAAACGAGATTTGGAAACGTTTCGACAGCCGCGGAGTGGAAAATTTACCATGGTAAAGTCTATAGGAAGACGTTTACATTTTAAACAAACATCCCATTTGTAATGTATTTTTAATACTCATTGCCCGTATCTACATAAAACGCTCAGTTCAGCACCAAATTTGGTGTTCACTTGGTGTTAAATATTTAATCTTATGATAAATAAATACTTCACCTACATATCAGTTTTATGAGGTATTTCTTTTAATTTTGAGACCTATTTTGAGAGAACGGTTGAAAATAAAAATATGGTTGAGGTATCAAAATGAAAGTATATCAATAAATTTGTAACTTTTATTTTAATCAACTAGTTTACCTTTGTTGCTTAGAATTGTGTTAATCCATTAATAAAAAATTAACCGTTGATGTCGTCGGGTTTCTACAAACTATTAAATAGGAATAATATCCTATAAATGAAGTCAAGCTGAAAAAAGTCATTCCTTAAGCCGAAGAGTAGGGTGACATCATAGATTTTCTAACAACATGATTTGCCGTTAAGACTGATATGTACTAAGAAAAAAATCTTATTTCCCTTTTCCTCTTCTTGCAGACTCTTGTGGTGGTAGGAGTCCAGTTGACAGTTCAAGAATTCCACCCCCCTTAGGATTGACATTTTGAGGAATTGTAATGGCTCTCCGGTAATTGTAAAGCGTTACAGGATTCATTTTATAAATTTTGTCCACCGAAGGAATTTATGAGCGTTTTAAACACACTATACCAGATTTTCCCCGAATAATTTAAATTTTAAAATATTAATTGCATTTAAAAAAAACGAAAAATGTACAGAAATGTAAAATTTCTTTCTCTATGACGGGGTAAAATTAAAAAAAAAAGTCTTTGAATCCAAGTCGGCAATCCATGGACAAATTTTCTCCATAGGTTAACAATGAGGTGAGCGAATCCAATGAGGTTAGTACATAGTAGCCATAAGATGCCTCATTGAAACTAAACTAATACTTTTCCCGATGTAGACCAATCAGAAGAAGTCGCACCTATGGTGTAGGCGTTCATGTTCATAACTGAAAATGATCTCATCAATAAAAATCTGACTTGGCTATTCAGTTTGAGCTCCCATGGCAATCAGTTAAAGTACATAAATTTGATGCAAAGACTGAAATGGTAAAGTTCAATAAGAACTGTGCTCCGTAAGTTAAAAAGTATTTGCTATTCCGATAATGAAATAACATTTACTCGATTTCGAGCAACGGGGCCACTAGTTTTTATTATTAACATATCGTATATTTAAGAAAAATTAGAAACAATCTTTTTCATTCTTGTTTTGTTAATCTGAAAGCGGGAGGATGAGCAACAAACATGCTTTTGTAATTTAGTATTTGAATATCGGACCTAAATACCGAAGAATGTGGTTTGTTTTCAAAGAAAACAAAATATGGGGGCAATGTGAAGGATACGGTGGCAACAAATTCTCTACGTTAACGAAGTAATTATTAACTCAGATAAGGTGACGCCTGTTTTAGTTTAAGCGAGAGAAAATGTACGGTTGGGATCGATATGGATTTATAGTTTATTAACCAGAATATTGTCCCGGAGTGCCAAAGAATATTTTTTAAGTATATTCTTTAGCACTAAAAGAATATTTAAAGAATGTTTGTTTTTGACTTGCGTCAAAAATCTGTTTTTAATGAATGATTTTTAATGAATAATATTTATTAAGTAAAGTAAATACATTTGGTGTGCGATATATTAAAAGTCTAAATCCGGAAATAAAATTTTCAGAGAGGAAATCTTTGTCTTTGTGTTGTACAAATTTACTTCTCTTATAAAGGTTGAATTGCCGGCATATGGTTGAAAAAAGATACGACGCCAAAAAGGTCTTTGATATTAATAGGATGAAGGAAGAGTAAGATAGAAAGTGTGTACAGTACTTGAATAATTTCCAAATTTGTCTCTGCTAATGTCGATATTACTAAAGATTATGTAGCATCAATAAAATATATAATGATTTAAGAAGATAATTTTTCTTCAAGTAAAAGACCACGGATAAGATGATAAGTCTTTGAGTGACCAAAAAAGTCTCAGAATTTCGCTTCCCCAAACTCCTGACGACTGCTAAATAAATTCCCATTCATATTCTCTAAAAGGAGACAAATTATAATCTGACACAGATAATAATGGGAAATCAATATCTATTATAAGGCACATATAAAAAAATTTCTCATGGTAAACAGAATTGCAATTCTGTATCATCCAACACTGGTTTAGCATACTTCTCCCCTATTTTCAAGTTCTTTTATCGGATTTAAGAAAGTAACGAAGATGATTACTGATGGTTAACCTTGCAGGTCCTACTCGCGGGTAAAATGATGAGGTAATCTGCTCAAAAATGAAAAAAAAAGATGTTTCCTTAATAATGGTAAAAAAATGGTGACGCGATACTTCTAATCTTGTTTCCCAGCTGCTCGAATATTCTTAATATTTTTATGATCGATTGGCTATACAGAGATTACCGTGTAAAATTGCAAATGAAACAATCATCTGCATATTTACTGATGTACGTAAAGGCTCAGTAGAAAATGCTTGATGGAAAGTAGATAACTTTCACTTGCGCGAAATGCTCATCGGTGATGAATATAGCGTTATGGTTCAAAGGACACAAACTTTGCTTATTGGCAGTAATTTTTTTTAAATTTATTTTCATTTTTTACCCTTAAAAGTATTGGGCGATTGGGATGTAAAATTGCTTTGCTGAAAAAAGAGGACTTAAAATGATGTCTTATTTGCTAGTACTAAAGAAACATCAGCGTAGGGGATTTTAATATAATTTTATAATTAGGTTTTAATATTATTTTTCCATTATTAGGAACCTTTACAGAGAATTTTAGTCGATAGCATATTATTCAATTTCCTCTTTCTCTTTGTTAACATAATTATTAAAAGTAATATTCTGATCATTTTATTCATGGTATTATCAATATGAACTTTCGCGGGAGATAAAACTGTAATATTTTATATTTTCTTCAAGCCATAGGCTATACAGACTTACATGTAGTTGTTAAGAGATAGATTAAAAAAAAAGGGAAAAGACTGCTCTTGTAATACCATATCGTCTTCAGCCTTATTACAATGGAGAACGCAACGGGGAGTAAGCTAATTCAATTTTGGGGGCTATAAATAAAATTATCTGCCGTATGCAATATAGCTTATATAATAAAGTTTTATAGCATGCTGAATGTAAAAAAACAAACTTGTTATGCAAAACATATTTAAACCTATTCCCTTATATTATAGATAACAATAGATACAATGTACCTTTCTCTCTACTTTGCCGTGTATGTAAAACCTTGTTTCCAAATATATATAATTTAGTTCCTTCATAACAATTCACATTATAAAAAATTCTTGATACCTGCCAAGTTCTATCTATCTTAAATTTTCTTTTCAGAAGATAAGCTCATTCTTTTTCTCCTTTCCGGGGAACAAAATGATAGGATGATTATTTTCTTACTTTTGGTGGTATTAAGGTTAATAAAAATGCGTTCCAAGGATACATTTTTGAAAGATAGGTCATGAAAGAATCCGTCAGTGTTGATTCAAGTGATCCAGAAAAGATTTAAGCCAATGGCTTATATTTTATTTCCTCCAGAAATTCGAGATCGTCTGTAGCTTTTTATCTACTCGGGAAAAATGCATTCTTGGCGTAGAGGGGATTATGGGAAATATTCTTGTTTGGCAAAACTAAGTTCGTTTGTGATCACGGAAAAGAAACGAAGGAGGATTGTAATTTTAGAACATATATATATATATATATCTAAATTGCTCTACTTTTGACTTTAAAGTCCGTTTCTTGTAGGTTTATCGTTAATTTTGTAACGCGTATCCGTTTTCTCGTGTCTTTTATTTTATATCAGCGTATATAGTTCCTGCCAAATTGATCTGAGGTATTTTCACTCAACGATATCAAATTCCCTATCCATAAAATGTTTCGAATAATATCGTTTCTGCATAAAAAATGGACTGAAATCGAATATCTCAAATGTTTCGCAACATTTTATTTTTATAAATAAATCACTGTAAACAAAGGCTCGTCATTGGTAGTAGGGTTCCGCATTGCTTTTGCTCCGGTAATTTAAAGTTTCAAAGCGGAAAGAAGCGTGAAATAAACTGAAAAAAAAAGTATCTTTCTATAAAATATTTTATATCTAAAACTCGATGCTACAGAAAGAAGTAAACTTTAAACAGAATAAATATGTAATCACAGTCCTAGAGATATTCAGTCTTATATAATATTACATTTGTTTTAATAAATCAATTGAATTTATGAATCTTAAAATGCTAGCGTGACCTATATAATAAATAATAACATCTTACGATATTATTTCCACAATTTTTAGGATGCCATTATAGCGACCGCTCTGTCTCATTTTCTGTCTTTTATCAGTTTTCTTCGATTTTAAAACACAACTCTCCAGAGAGTGATTGAAAGAAGGGATCTTAAACTTTTGTGGTGATTGCGCCGATAATTTGCTTACTAAGCTCTGCGACTATCAGTTCTCATGAACCTCATGAGAGAAGATTGTTTCCTATGCTTCAATAGTACCAAACTTTGCTAAGTCATTGAACAGGTAAGGTTATTTACGGTTAATCAGCAGACATAACGTTAACCGTTTATTTACATATTGTTGATGCAAAGTACAGAGGGTAATGAAAATAATGCAAACAAAACTTTAAAAAGGCGCGTGCGCGGCAGCGTATGCAAATCACGACGGTGATGTCATCGGTGACCAGAAATATAATATAAAGTACGATTATTAGCTATCACGCAGAACTAGCACAATCGATGTTCAATCATCTGCAGAGGAATTAATGGGAAAAATGTCGGATATTAGTGACTTTCAAAAGGTGTGATAATTTGCACGGGGCTTGCGAGTATTTCTGTTACTGGTACTGCAGATATGGTCAGTGCATCATGATACACACTATCATAAATAATGACACGGTAGAGAAACTGATAGGCTGTTGCCTCTAAACAAATGCCGTGAAATTTGTTGACGTCATACTATGTTGTAAGCGGGATAAGTGTGGAAATTGGTATTGATTGTACATCGAAAATAAAAATAAAAATACTTTACGGTAAATAACAGCACAGCTTAATATGGTTTGCATTGATAATGTTGGTATAATAACAGTTCGAGTAGAGTAGGGAACTGCATAAAACTAATATTTATGGTTATGCTGAAACCCAGAGGCCCCTCATTACTAACACTAATGAAAGATAACTTGTCCGATGGTGTCACGATTGTAAAAACTGGAGTTGAAATTGTTGGCAATGCGTCATCTTAATGGATGAATCGAGAGTCACCTTATTTCCGGCATCTAGACTATATGCTGAACTAACACTTTCCGAAGCATATCATCACGACTGTTTGGTTTGCAATTGTCAAACGTCGTAAAACCTCACCATGCTAAGTCTTAACATACCCAAGATTCTTATTAGTTCTTCAGCGTCTTGTCACATCGAAAATATACAAAACAATTCTGGTGGACCGCACGCATCCCTTGGTGCAGGCGTTATACAGATCTGACAGTTCATGTGTCCATTTGCGGATTGTGGAAGGTGGGATAACATGTTATTTGAAGAGCATGAGGATAAGGTACGGCATCTTCCCTGAATACCTCATTCGCCAAACCATTAAGTTTTTGAGCATTTTTTGGATCCTTTGGAGAAAAAGTTTTGGTCACGTGCTCTTCGTCGAACATCATTGCGACAGATAGAACATATGCTGAAAGATGAATGATATGAGATGCTAAATTTTAGTTTGATTTTCCCCTGTCGTATATTTCCGCCCCTGTCTGGCACAGTATGTCCCATGAGGACCCAGTGCCAATAAACTCTAATCGACCAACCAACCTGTCATATTCATGCTGTTCAGCGAAACAAAGAGGGGCCTGCAGTTTATAAATTCAAATTTCTGACGAAACGGTCTGTGTTCTCATTATTTGATAACTCTCTGTATTTAAATTTGTAATACCTCTGTTCAGGCAAAAACAAACATTTTTATCATATGTAAGAAACGAATTCCTAAAGGTTATCTAACACATAGACATTTGAGTCTTTAAACGAACTGTTCGATATAGAAACTATATGAGTAATGGTCATCTATACATCTATGAAAAAACTTGAATATGGATTTTAATGGTACATCTAAATTGTACATGAACACATTAAAAGCTACAGAAAATACCGTATAATTGAAGCATAAAAATAAAAGAAAGACACTTAAAAATCATCAAGATCGGAAACAAAAATCAATTTTTGTCACCAGATATTTGTTGCATTCTTCAAATTATTATCTCAAGCATTTCCAATTCGAGTTTCCTCTTCTCAAATTGTTAACCATTCTGAACCATGGACCAGGAAAAGACAATCAACCAAAATTGTAGAGCAATCTAGGCTAGATTATTAACTATATTAATAGACTCTTTGCTTTTCTCTTAATTTTTAAAGTTAATAAAGAAAATTTATTTAGATATATATTAACATCCTAGGGATGTTTTTACTGAGTAATGTATTTTTTAAATTTTATAATTTGAACTACTATATTTGAACTACTGTCTTTTAACTAAAGTTATTCTTAACTATTTCGAGTTAAAAGGGAATCAGTTACTTTATCACATAGTAGAACTCTATTTCAGTTTCGTTTATTCTGTTTGAATTCCTGTAAAGGTAATGGCTTTAATTACGTTTTATACACTATATCTTTTACCTAGAAAAGAGGAGTGAACTGAATTCACAATTGCGTTCACATATCCTTCAGTCTATCTCGAGTTTAAGAACCAATTACTTGTGCAATTTTTGGTAGAACTTATCACGTGATTTTAACATCATTCTTGCTTTATATCATTTTAAGCTACGGCTAAGTGTTACTTATTGATAACTTTGAAACGTAATTTATTTTCTTTTACACACGGTACGTTCTAATTTATCTTATGTCACCGCTGCATAAAGGGAAAGACACCATAACTCGGTTTTTCCGCACATGCTCAACAAATAATGTTTCTAAACTTCTTAAATGGATATAAAAATTTTAACACATGTATTTTCTTTAACATGGTGTTTAACTGAAAAACTGTCAAATACATGATACCTCAGGATTTACAGATCTTATTTAAAGATCTCATTTTTTGCAAAAATATAGTAGTTTGTTTGTTTGTTTTTTTAAAAAAGATCTTTTATATTTCCTACGTTTTACAAGTTACTCCCGTACAAAACTTTTAAAACGTAAATTTTTTCATGAAAATTCTTTCGTTTCGTATAATGATAAAGTTTGTCAAACATGTTCTAGCATATAAATAAACCCTTCTTCAAAAGCCCAAAACTTTAAGAGAAATAAATTAACAGTTTCTTGTTCTCATATACACATTTTAGAAGCAGAACATAATAGAGAGAAATGTTGTTTGGATGCTATTTACCCAATTGGCAATATATAATTTTCTATTTCAAACTATTTATTAATATAATGTGCATTTTCCTATATGCGCCTCAAGCATATAGGGAAATTCACAAGTATTTTGTTGATATAAACAACAAGATGTTTATTGTTTATATCAGCAAAATATGTCTAAAATGCCTAATTTGATTGGTTTTATGAATCTAAAGAAAAGCAAAAATGCTCATAAATTATAAATATCTATTTCAACCTGAAACAACTGAGGAGTATGACTCCATAAATAAGGATTTAACTATTTGCTACGTAATAGAAAAGCAAGGGAAGTGTCAATGGCCTCTAGTCGCCCAGACAGAGAAAAAAATTAAAAGAATTAAAAAAAATTCAGACCGTAAATATTTTTTAACTACCTTTAACATTTCAAATGAAACCTCAAAATTTAAAAAAAAAACATTTTTTGATATAAACTCTCCGTGTGTTTTAACTTTTTGTTATTCTTCATAAATTAAATTGCCCCAAAAAAGAGAGTGATATATCAGTAGCAGGAAAGGTGAGTGGGTGGTGAATATTTAGTTCAATACTGAAAAGAATGTTCATATAAAGAAAAAGTTAGCTTTCGTTGAAATATTACTTTGTTCTAAGCAAAAAAAAATTCAATGTTTTTCTTAAAGATACTTTTTTTTATTTGAAGGAGTTCAAAGTATGTAAGCGTACAAAGAATAATACTTCCGCATCCCATATATTTTCGGCGAACAATAATATTCATAAAAAAAGATTCGTAAAAAGCAGAAGTTGGAGACATCAGCGATATTAAATACAGTACTTCTTTTTAAAGGTCCCTCTAAATCCACACTTTCATTAAAGTGAGGATATGGCTCCAACAATTTCCACTGAGAATTCTTCAAATCCTCTTTTACCTTAATTTCGATCTACCCACGATGAAAATGTTGTGCATCTATTAAGCATGAAAAAACATTTCTACATCATCCCACGGGTTGTCTTGTATATTTACATATATATATTTTTTTGGTGTAACCTATGCACTATGTCAGTAGGAAATATTTGCTAGTCTAGATGATATCTTGAGACTAAGAAATTTGTTTTCTGTAAAAAATAACGCATTTTTTAACAAAACATCTGGAAGTGTGCGGTGTATAGCTATAAGTCATATCACACAGTTTACACAATAATACATTCCTTTCATATTTATTGCAATTTTAAATTACAGTTTGTTGAAGAAAAAGAAAATAAATCAGGTAGTCTCTTCTAACGAAACTACCGCGGGTTATTAACGTAGGATTACTTATATTTGCTTACATCTTTTTTTATGTATATATGTATGTATGCATGTATGTGTTATGTATATATGTACGTATATATATATATATATATATATATATATATATATATATATATATATATATATATATATATATATATATATATATATGTCAAGGATTTAGTGGGAAAAGAATGATTATTCTAAATTTAAAGGGGGCTTGGGAATTAAATTATATTCGTGGCGTAATTCGCCTCTAATTGGACGTATTTCAAGACGCGAATTGGGAAAGGGAAATTCCCCTTTCCATTATGTAATCTTGGCGCGCCTCTGGGTTCTGCGGTCGAGGAGGAAACATTTACATTTAGCCTTGAAAGATGTCTGGTTCGGGCTCTGCGCATGTGCAGGGAGAGTTGGCGCGCGGAGATGCCGCGAATTTTTGTCAGAGCGTGGAATAAAAGTCGATACTATCAGATGTGTATTTCGCCGCGGCTCTAAAAAAGAAATGGCGAATAATGAAATGCGTAGATCTGTAGAGGTGGTCTATATGGAATTGAACTGAATAAATTCTACTTATTGGATACGATTCTGAGTCATCTCTGAGTGAATGCCTTACCTCGATGCCATGGATTATAAAACAAGAAGACTGCAAACGATATAATAGTAGGCAAAAGTCAACGCCTGTCATATATATATATATATATATATATATATATATATATATATATATATATATATATATATATATATATATATATATATATATATATATATATATATATATATATATATGTGTGTGTGTGTGTATATATCAAAATTTTGACGCATTTTGGTACTTTTCTGTTTAACTGTTCACTGCTTGCCCAAGCGATACAGGCTGGGTTTGGCGCGTTGCCAAAATAATAACTTCGACTGTCAAAATAATAACGGACGGTTTTAGCGTCTGAAATTTTGCTTTCTGGAAGACCGTTATGGAGAACGTAATCCTACGTTAAAAATTATCAATAAACTATTAAGCTTACGCTTGCAGCCTTTAAATTACAAAAAGAATCAAGTTTTTAATTATATTAAATACACTCATGGACAAAAAAATTAGCGCACCAAGAAATAATTGCGGGATCGTAACGAAACTTGCAATGAAGGTACATGTTGGGGAGATATGCAAATGATTAGAAATGCAGCGTGATTGCGCATTACGTATAGCCGGTAGAGGGCGTTGAACATCGTACTCTGTGGAGTATAAAACAGGTAACCAAAGCATGTTTGAGTGTGCTGAATCATTTACAAAGGAAGAGCTGAGATAGACATGCCATTACGCCGTGTTCGAAGACAATATAAGCAGTTGTCGCAGTTTGAGAGGGGGAGAATCGTCGGGATGATGGAAGCTGGGTGGTCAGCTAGGCGAGTAGCTCGTCAATTAGGTCCCTCTGATTGTGTTGTGAGGAGGTTTTGGGACCAGTGAACCCGAGAGATGTCATGTACATGAAGACCAGGCTCAGAACGCCCTCGACAGACCAGTCGTCGAGAAGACCGCCACATCGTAAGAAATGCACGCGTACAGCCAACTGCTTCATCGGCCGCCATCCAGGCACAGGTAGCACCTCAACTAGGGGCCTCTGTGTCTTCTCGAACCATACGAAGGCGCCTGGCTGAAGGACAGTTGGTATCGCGGCGCCCATTACGTGTGCTGCCCTTGACGCCCACCCATCGACGCCTCCGTTTGGAGTTTTGCCGCGCACGAGAAAACTGGACTGCAGCGGAATGGAACCAGGTCGTCTTTAGCGACGAATCCAGATTCAATCTCGGCAGTGATGACAATCGTGTTCGTGTGTGGAGAGCCCGTGGTGAACGCTTCAATCCTGCCTTTGCTGTACAGCGACACATCGCTCCCACAGCTGGTGTGATGGCATGGGGTGCCATTGCCTACAATACACGGTCACCCCTAGTATTGTTCCGTGGCACCATGACAGCTCAGCTGTATGTTCATGAAATCCTGCAACAACATATGTTGCCACTCATGCAACGGCTCCCAGGAGCCATTTTTCAACAAGACAATGCTCGGCCTCATACGGCAAGGGTGTCACAAGACTGTATCCGCACTGTTACTACCCTTCCTTGGCCTGCCCGATCCCCAGATTTGTCTCCAATCGAGCATATCTGGGATCATTTGGGACGACGAGTTGGGCATCCCACGAGTTTGAACGAACTAGAGGCAAGGTTACAGCAAATATGGAACGAAATGTCTCAAGAAATCATACAGAACTTGTATGACTCAATGCCCGATCGTATCGCATCCTGCATTCGCGCTAGAGGGGGTCCAACGGAGTATTAACTCCTCCGTTCTTTTGCCTTTTTCTCTGAAATAAATTATCCTTTTTCTTGGATTTTCTTATCATTTACTTATATCAAAGTAGTCATTACGTATGTAAAATTTCGTTTCATTTTGACGACTCCTTCTTGGTGCACTAATTTTTTTGTCCATGAGTGTACATAATATTAAATGAATGAAAATAATACTGGTTACCTACCAAATATGATTATATTATTTTTAATTTATCACACATTAATGACTTAAAGCTACACATTAGGGTTGATTTATACAGGCACTTGAAGGGAACGTAACGGGAACGAGCCGAGCGCTCGACGAGTCGTCGTAATCATTTCCTCCCTGTTTTTCAACGGAACTGTTTATACCGCGCCGTGACACGTCCGATTCTCGGCAGATTCCCGGCCGAGAATCGGCGCCAACGATTCGAAGAAGGAAGTCGTTCACTGCTCGGCCGTCTCTCGTTCATGGCAGAAAGTAAAAAGTGGCAATTCAAGATATAATTTACATACTGTTATTTATGTTTGATATTTATTATGGATGATGAAAACTCATTGAGCTGGTGAGAGGTTTTGTACGATTTGGCCCATCAAAATACATGAATCCAAAGTTCAAAATGACAATTCGGAAGGCAATAGGAGAAAATTATACTTGAAATTACAATTGGTTCACTAAAATATAAAAATTATCAATTTGTATGAATAATGAAACAATGGAAAAATTATTTACACGATTTAGAAAGTGCAAATTGTTAAAAACAAATACTTACATGTATGGATTTGTTAGTTATAAAGTAATTTTTCTTGCTTTCTGAGCAGCAAAATTGTATATTAAAAGTGAAAAGTCCAAAGATGATGAGAGAACATTTTCATTAGAAATAAGTGCCAAGGAGGACAGGCGTACAATCCGTATTCAAAGCATTCTGATTGTACCTGCTTTGTAATGATTTTAATTCTTGTGGGAAAAGTGGGAAATAAAATCCATTATAATGATAGAGAGAACAAGTAACAGTCATTTTTTGTTTACCTCACTCCTTCAAACCCCTTTCTTCCCAACAGGTTTGGAGCCAGGGCCGCCCAGAGGGGGGGGGGACAACTGGGGCACTTTGCCCCAGGCCCCCAACTGCCGGAGGGGCCCCAAAAAAAATTTTTTTAATTATTTATTAGATTTCCTCCGAAAGAATATTCTGAAACTTGTACCGTACTTCAAAATTCAAAATAATCTCCTGAAAAAAGGGCCCCCCCCAAAAAAAAATAAAAAAATAAAAAAAATTATTCGCTTAATCAGATTTCTTGGGGCCCCCAACAGAAGTTTGCCCCAGGCCCCGTAAAGTCTCAGGGCGGCCCTGTTTGGAGTGCATTTACTTATTTGTCTTACACTCCCTGGAGAAATGTCTTGTCTATTGTTTGCTTTGAATAGAGCAAACATTTGACCAAATGGTATTAGTATTCCTTCACAAGGATATGTTCACGTTTTTCTCAGTTTGCAACTATTCCGTGAAAACGAACAAAGTCCGACAAAACGGTTTATAATTTTTCAAATGACTGTATGTAGTGACTGACAGATAGTAGAAACTGATATTGAAAAAAAGGATTGATAATCAAGGGTTTACTATAACTGAATTGAAGATAAATCATGTTTTTTTAATCGAGAAATTTTTCGAACCAAAAGGGTAGTTTGTCAATTAAGATTCTTTCTGCGATTCTTTAGAAAAAATCGAAACATATATATTTTTATAAGTTGAATTATAGAAACCGCGAAAATGAGGGATTTCTTTAAAAACCCGTAACATTTAGAAAAGTGTTGCTATGAGAAATAAAAATGGTGGCCCTCGGCGGTTACCCAGTTTGTCCACCCCTAAGCACGGCCCTGGCTCTCCTCTAACAAAAGTGTGATAATGGCTAAATCTTTAGCTGAAAAATGAAACAACGCCATGACGTTACAAATCTTTCACAACTAATGAAACACGTTCCCGCCACTTTCTACTCCCGTCTCTGTATAAACACATGCATCCGGCGCTCGGGCTCGGCTCGTTCCCTTTACGTGCCTGTATAAATCAACCCTAAAAGAGAAACAGCAGAAAAAAAAACTATTTCATTGACTATGTGGTTATAAAGAAAAAAACAGGAAAAAACTATTGCTTTCAATAGAATTACAAGTTTTGAAATAAATTTATGTTTTTTTCGATATTTTCATATTACATTCTGGTAATTTACCTACCTTTTTTTAACAAAGTTTTTAAACATTTTTAAAACAAGGCCTCGTCATATTTCAAAAGTAATAGATCAGAAGCACATACATAAAAAATTCTATTTATTTCCATCTCAGCTTCAATATTTTCCTAGATAAAGACGGTGAATTTTTCAAAATTTTAATTCCATTCAATAAAAAAAGAATAAAAAAAATGTCATAAACCTTTTTATCTAAAAATTGGGAAAATATTCATTTAACTCAATTTTATTATGTCTTTTAATCTCCGTTTTTCTTATATTTATATTAAATTCGTTTTAAAATAATTATTTTGAAAAGTGTATCTGTTAAGCCTTATTCAAAAACTTTAATCATAGTATCATTGCGGAACCGTTATATCATGGATTCATCACCTTCAAGGTAATTCCCGACAGAGGACAAAGTCACTTTTGTGAGATAATCTCCTTTATTAAGTTTAGATAAAATGAAAATAAAATATGTACAGGGTAAATCAATATAGATGCCCGCCGATTTTCGTTATTTTCTGCTAGGTGTAATATACTCGGCGTTTCATCTCCGAAATATGGGTCGTTGATTCTCAGGACGCAATCCTTCACGTCCTCTCGCACTGCAACCTTTCTTGCTGCGTTTGCATTCATGTACTCTGTTCTGCTCTGCTTTGGGGAAGCCAGTGATTTATGTACACTGCGTACTCTATATATGCGTGGATCGCCTCCTCTTTCGGTCCTGCTACAGAACATCAAATATCCCTGGGTCCCGGGGGTCAAATGTTGTCAATGGGGGCGGGTAGGGTTACCGTGACTAATGTGATGAGAGGAGTGGGGGGGTTTCCATGCAGAGAACTCTGCATGAATGCATATGCACCATCTCAATGAAATCTCGCTCTCCCTCTGCGTCCTGTTGCCACGCGACTCTTTTTATGACTTCGGCAGAACTCGCCTTGAACAGTGGGTGGCTTCTTTTTACCTCCCGTGTCGAGGACCACCTGGGATGTATGGCGACGTCCTGTCTGCTACAAGAGATTCCCGGACACTTGGGAGGAAAGAACATTAGTAATTGATTGTCCGAGTGTCCAACTTCTGAACACGCGCTTTTGACAAGTGCATCATTAGCGGACGAATGAAAAGAACTACCGACTGAAAGGCAAAAATCGTTAGCTGCTTTCCAGTGTTTGATTTCAAAAGGTGGTTAAACTCAAACCTTACTGACCAACACATTAATCTTTCTTCTTCTTCTGCGCAAGCACAACAGCCTCTTGCATACCTTGGCTGCCTCAACCAAGCGCTCCTTCCAGCTTCTTCTGTCTGTAACGAATCCTCTCCAATTTTTTATTTTTAAAGTCTTTTTCAATGTCATCTAACCATCTGGTCGGTTGTCTACCTCTAGCTCTGGATCCCTCAGGTTTGTTAAATGCCAGTATCTTAGTGGGATTATCGTCCAAGCTTCTCGAAACATGGTCAAGCCATCTTAAACTATTGCTACTTGTCTTAATCTATTGACTTGTGTTATTTGTAGTTGCCTATAAAGCCTATACAGTTCAAAATTATATATAGTTCTCCAAAGTCCTTCTTCCTGGGCCAAAGATAGCGCTGAGGAGTTTTCTCTCAAATATGTCCAGTGCGCGCTGCATGTCTATGGTCAAGGTCCATGATTCACTTGCATAAAGTAAGACAGGTAATATTATTATCTTATAAAATCTTAATTTAGTTTCGCGACTGTTGAGAGTAAATCTCAACTGTCACAAACGTCTTTCATTTCTACAAAATACCAGGTTTTAAGGAGAAGTGTCCCCTACGTCACAATAGAAAAAATATTCTTTAAAAGAGACGATTAAAGAGGTATAAAATTTATTACAATTGAAAATATATTCTATATTTATATATAAAACAGTTCCGTAATTGACTCATTCACTGACTGACATACAACGCACAGACCAAACCGCTGGACCTAAAGGGCTGAAATTTTGCAAGGCGATTCGTCTTATAGTGTAGGGGTGCACTAAGAAAGATTTTTGAAAAATTCTTCTTAGATTTTTTTAAATAATATTTTTAAGCTGTTTTGTAACTTTTTTAAAGTTTGCATTTAAAGTAATAATTTGAGGGTTATAAAATTTATATCACGAGAAACATTATAAAAATTCCTTCAAAATGAGATCTTTTTCGAATCTTTACCTCCCTTTTGTGATTTTTGGTGAATTTTTAAAGATTAATTTTTTAGAATTTAATTTATTAAATGCTGATCACGTGATTTCTTTTTCTGGTACTTTAAATAAATTTATCGTCACGTGCATAAAAACCAAATAGACAAAAAAATATTTTTTTTCTAGCTAATGCGGCAGACGATTGGACATTAATTTGTCTATAAAAATATCCCTTACGATTTTTTTATAAATATGTTTTTTTTACATCAATTGTATACATTGATCGTCGTATTTATTATAAATATGTATATATTTATATTTTTTGGCATTAATTGCATACATTGATCGTTGTATTTAATTTGAATGTAATCTGTAGCGAAGTCCGGGTTTTCAGCTAGTATGTTTATAAATAGTTTTCGGGAATAGTCCTTTATATGTTACTGGAATCCCTAGAAAAACTATGAAGGATATTATGGTTAAATAATCAAAAACTGCTATAAAAAGGGCTTTAAAAATAAAACAGGTACTTCCCACTGCACAGATAAAATTTGTTTCAATTTTAAACAATTAGAATTTCTTACTTTTACAGGCTGTGGTGCAGGAATTTATTTCATAATAATAGTCTTTAACCATCAGGTTTAAAATACATTTAATAACAAAAAAAACCCTTTTTTTATTTTCCTAATATTAAAGAAACATGAAATAAAAAGACATTTCTAACACTTTTCATGCAAAGTCTTTCTGGTCATACCAAATGTCTAGAGACCAATTAGGTTTTCAGGAAGTGAATTTGCACGTTTCCTTTTACAGAAATCAATTGTAGAAAGAGATGCACAGCATTACTTGAATATTTTTTTCATTTACTGTAAATAGGTTACAAAATTTTTATCTATCTCGTAACTGCAAGTTTGAAAAAGAAATATCACTGATGGATTTTATATCATTTGATTTGTTTATCAGTTGGTAAATCCCACAATTTGCAGAGAAAATACCGGAATACACGTTTACATATTTTGCGAACTAATTAAATGCAGAAAATGTACTTCCGATACTTGTCAGAAAAGATTTATCATTTTAACTCTTTTTATAACAAATTATCGCGATTATTCTGAAGTGCATAAAAAGACTTATATTTCTATCTCTTATTATATATTCTATGCTGGCAATACTATTTTTATGTTCTGAACCAACTTACCTTTGAAGTATGATTTTGTACAGACAAAAGCTATAAAGTGCGTATCTAAATATTAGCTTATTTTTAAAAAATCTGGAACGTTTGCTTCATCTGCTTTAGAGCAGGTTCCAGATTATTTAGCTTCTTCTAAAATGCAGTCTACAGTTTTTAGGAATCCCCGGGTTTTTCGTTGGATTTGATTGACAGTTTGTAGGACCGCCCATGGTTCATCTCCGGTGTGTGCGTCACGGAGCTCTTGCGGGCATGCCCGATGGCTTTAGATAGTAAAAGACAATAGCATTTTAGTCAGACGGCGGGAAATTCTTGATTAAGACAATCACGCGTCACGCGGGAGCTTGATGAGTTCTTGATAAAATTAACAGATTGAATGAGGTAGGAAATTATTGGGAAAATAAAATATGTTGGATGTA
>OU015492.1:187426337-187451337 GCA_907164885.2 Dolomedes plantarius | reverse complement strand
AATAATGCGTGCGCATGAAGTTAACGTTACGATATAAAGATAGTAATAATAATATATATATATATAAAACAGTTCCGTAACTAACTGACTGACAGATTGATTGACTGACTGACATACAACGTACAGACCAAACCGCGGGAAATAAAAGGGCTGAAATTTTGCATGGCGATTCTTCTTATAGTGTAGGAGTGCACTAAAAAAATTTTTGAAAAGTTCTTAGATTTTTTTAAAATTAAATTTTTGAGTTGTTTTAGTAACTTTTTTTAAGTTTGCATTTAAAATAATAATAATTTGAGGGTTATAAAATTTATATCACGAAAAAGATCATAAAAATTCCTTTAATATGAAATCTTTTTCGAATCTTTACCTCCCTTTTATAATTTTTGGTGAATTTTTAAAGATTAATTTTTAGAATTTAACCTTTTACATGCCACACTATGATCAAGGAATAAAGTACCATATTTTGCTGCGTAACTTTGCTCGATAACTTCCAGGAAGTCGGTCCAACAGGTGTACTCCACTCATTCCTTTATTATATAATTTTATAATGTAAGGTTAAGGAAAATCAACTTTTATTTTAGCTCGGACATATCTTTTTGCTCTTCCTAATGGTTCATGAGTGATAAAATTTGATGTAATAGTTACAATAAAACTATCGTTCCAATGACACATATAAACTTCTCCATCGCATCGGTAATCAAACTCTTCACGTTGAAATTTCGATATTTCTTTTTCTGTTTTAAGAGAACATTGTCCCGTTCTGGAATCTCACACTGTGCCGATTGCCTTAAAGCCTTTGTTAGATAAATCTGTCAGCAGACTGTACGATGTAAAAAAAGTTATCGAAAAATATTTTGCGTTTCTCTGGATTGTCAATAAAAGATAATTGTTCGGAGACGACTTTTGATCCAAGTGGCAAACTTTCATTTTTCGAACTTTTTCCACCGTAGATAGACATAGCATAAGGATAACCATTTGCTGAGCAGATCATCCAAAGTTTGAAACCAAAGCGAATTGGCTTTCCACGTATGAACACCTTAGCCGAACGATGTCCATAACACGGAACCATGGATTCATCGATACTCATATTTTCATGAAAAAAATCCAAATTGACGAAAATTTTTCCCAACCTCTTTATAAAAGGGAGAAATTTTCCCTAATTTATCGCCTGGTTCCAATTTACTATTATCAACAATGTGGAAATACTTTTTTAACATCCGAAATTAATTTCTGAGCATTGTATTGTTAACAATTAGGATATGCAAATCTTCCTGAGAGCTCCAATATGTATTTTCATCAGGTACTGAGTGGTAGCCACTAAACAACAGTAATCCAAGAAACTGCCGAATGTCATTTGCGTCGACGCCTAAAGAGTCTCCTTTTTGTAGGGCATACAGCTTTGTAAGTTCGGCTGAATTTTCTAAGTAATCAGACGGCAGAATCACTGATTGACGGCAGAATCACTGATCACGTGTGATATCACTGCTATTGTATATCGTTACATGCCAATGTTCCTTTTTTGGAACATTGCATTTTACGCAGTCTTGAGGAAATATTTCTTGTTATTATTTTAATTTATTTTATTAACTCGTTAAACTTGTCCTTTGCAAGTACGATGGGGAAATTTTTGGGTGGATTTGAATTTTTAGGAATTTTATAGAATTTTTTTTCTTACGTACTGTAAAAATTGTGAAAAAAGCTGATTTTTAGAAATTTTTCTACGCTAAAATATTCATATTTGAAAAAAAAAGTCAAAAAATCAATCATGCCTTCTATAATATACGGTAATTTTTTCAAACTGACAGATATCACAGTTTATTTTTTAAAAAATATTAAACATGGTGTTCCAAAAAAGAAACATTGGCATGAAAAAGGTTAATTTATTAAACGCTGATCACGTGATTTCTTTTTCTGTTACTTTAAATAAATTTATCTTCACATAACAACGAAATAGGCAAAAAATTACTTTTTTTCTTACTAATGCAGCAGACGATTGGACATTATTAAAAAAAATATTAAAATAATGTAAAAGATATGTTCCTCAAATTGTACTGCATTAACTGTACTATATTCTTTAGTATGTCCTATGAGATTTAATTTGGATATTTTCTTCTACATTATTTTGTCTATAAAAATATCCCTTACGATTTTTTTATTAATATATTTTTTTGTTTTTTTTACATCCATCGTATACATTGATCGCCGTATTTATTATATATATATATATATATATATATATATATATATATATATATTGGCATTAATTGCATACAGTGACATTGTATTTAATTTGAATGTACCGTTCGTTTAGGAACACGTTTAGGAGGTGTTGGTTTATAGAATACTAAAAGTTTAAAATAGTGGCGCCATCTATTGCACATCTGTGAATCGAAAATCGCGTCCTTCAAAAATTGTTAGTTATTCTAATTGTTAGCAATACAATGCCCAGAAATAAATTATTGATGAATGTTTGTTAATCAAAATCAATTTTAAAACTAAACACAGTATAAATAACATAGAAAAGATTTAGCCTTTATCAGTGGAGCAAAAAATCCTGGAAAGTAAAACATAAAATATATAAATTTATAATAAACCTACCAAAATCCATTAAAAAACTAAACACAGTATAAATAACATAGAAAAAAAAGCATACGAAATGTTATACACATTAATAATATGAAAACCAATTAAAAATATATAAATGTATAATAAACTCCTCAGATTTCAGCTATATTCGGTCTTTCATCATAAAAAAGCTGAAAAAAAAATTTTTAAAAATAATAAAATAAAATAAAAATAATAATTTAAAAAATAATAAAATAAAAGCTGAAATAAAAAAGCCTTCATAAAAAAGCTGAAAATACAGGTTTAGCAAAATTTGCACTATCTCGTACTCGAACCCGAGTCTTACGGGGTACCAAATGAAGCGTTTTAACGACTACGCCACGATTATACACAAAATTGGTGAGTAAAGTAAAAAATATTCGCAATGAGTTTTTTGGAAAATTGCTATGGGTTGGTGAATATACATACATTTATGGAGTAAGAGGAGTTTTAAGTGAGAAATAAGTTAGCAGGATAGAAGCATAGTCTTTAACTCTTCAATAGACATAAAGACATAAGCTAGGGGGATTGCCGTAGCGATTAAAAAAGATCGTGACACTTAGCGTGGTTGATTCGAATTTTCCATCGCGTGTGAGAGTGTCAATATGCCGTAGGATCCGATTTATTTTAGAGTATAAAATCTGACTTGAAAGATTATTATTTTCATTTATTATGCTGGTTTAATATATAACTTGAAACTTTTTGATTTTATTTATTTTTATCTTTTCGCTCGCTGTTTGCCCGCTAACCCTAACGTGGACGCCATATTCAGAGGGGTGATTCCACAAAGTGTAACAGCTTACAAATTGTTGGTTTTTTATTAATTAAAAATCAACGGTAATTAATTTCGATTTTTGAAGTCCTTCAGACCCTCGGCTGTTTTTAAAGACGTCTGTATGTAAAATTTCACGATCGTTGCTCCTAAACTGTGGATTTCTATACAATTACAGAGATACAAACATTCATTTTTATATATTAGATATATATATATATATATATATATATATATATATAGTCCCGCCACACACTTGAAATTTTCACCGATAGATGACAGCACTACAATTTTCCGTTGTTTTAAATTAATTATTATAATTTTTCTGTTAATTTGGTCAGTATTTCAACCATTTTTGTATCAGGCGCCTTTATTTTGAGGCTGTCACTGATACTAAGATATAAAAATAGTTGCTGAACAACAGAGTCCTCCCAGGAGCCTTTATCCTCACAGGACAAAGTATTTGTACGAAAAGTTCCTCAAGAAATTGCTTCCAAGAAAACCGATTGTACGACATTGTGGGTGGTCTAGCTAGAAATCCCACCATGGCAGGTGTAAACTTAGACGGGTGCTGAAAACCAAGGCAATATATTGACAAATGAGGTCTAGGAAAGCCAGAATTTTCCATTCAGAATAGGAATTTTCTTAAAAAGAATATTCTAAATACTTGCGATTATTTATATATATATATATATATATATATATATATATATATATATATATATATATATATATATATATATATATATATATATATATATATATATATATATATATATATGTGTGTGTGTGTGTGTGTGTTTAATAAATATCGAAAAAAATTTTAAAGCAATTGTTGATGGTATTGTATATATCTTATTATTGTATATATCTTATTTTCATTGATTTATATTATGTACTGCAAAACTATTGTAATGTTCGCTATGGTGTAGGGAATGTCATTGTTACATGGTGCGACGAACGGTATCCCAACTCCCCCGGTAAAAATATAAATTCAAGAATTTTTTTTAGGGGTGGGCATAAAATATATAAGTATGTGAATCTGACCCATTATACAACATTTTCTACAAATTTCAGTTGTATTTTAATGCAGCTAAGGAAATTTACGAAAATATGGCTCTGCTGCTGGCGGCAGTCAAATATAAATGCCATGGGTGGCAGAATTACTATGATTTAAAAATAGTGGCCGTGATGTTAGGTTTACAGGGTGCGTTTACAAAATTCTGTGTGTGTGTTTGTGTGTGTGCCTATTGGACAGCCGAGATGCTGAAGAACCACTACAAAGCCAAACAATGGTCTATGAGGGAATCATACGTTCCTGGAGAGAAATATGTTAAAAATACCACTGGTTGAGCAGAGTAAAATCATTTTGCCTCCCCTTCAGATAAAGTTGGTATTGGTGAAAAACTTTGTCAAAGCCCTTGATCAAAATGGCAGCCGCTTTAAGCATTTGCGGGAACTCTTTCTCAAATTGAGTGAAGCAAAGGTGAAGGAGGGTATATTTATTGGGTCCCATATCAGAAAATTATTGAAAGGCTGTAATAAGCGGGACGTGAATGTGTGGTATCTTTAGGCAGCTATCTAAATCGATTGGGACCACCCAGCAAAAGCTGTCAGTCACAGATTTACAAGACCGACTCTTCGGAGCGCCAGAGAGAGACTTTGTACAGAGAGACAATACCGATGTCATAAAACATTAAAAATTAAGGAGTCAGCTATAAATCTGATGTCAAAGGTCGAGAATAGGGGAACTGCCCGGTGAGAAAATATTCCAGGCACGGGCAGGCTCCAGAATTAATTAAAATGCACCGGAACACTTAAGCTGCAACCAATGCAGTGAAGGGGACCAGAAATATGAACACATTGGCCCGTCCCTCAGAAAAATAAAGGGTCATTTCGAGCGAATGAAAATACAGTAAGGCCACAGCCAATGGGAAATATATATACGAGTGTTGGAGCGTTTCGAAAGAGTCCCTATTAAAAAATGAAAAATAAAACTAAGCTGCTACAGGAATCCTGATACTACGAAAGATGAAATGCCCAGCGAGATCCCCTACTAAATAAAAAGAAAAATAAACTAAGCTACTACAGTGCCGAGAAGAATCCTGAGCCGACGTAAAAATTGATTGCCAACCAAAGGTTTGCAAAGTGAGACGAAATTGAACTACACAACAATTATGGAACAGAAATGAATAAACTAATGCTACCTGGCCAATACGTGAATGAACGTGTACATATCCTCTTATAGCGGCTAGACGACGAAGGAATCTGCGGAGATTAGAGCCCATTGACAAAGATTACCGGCCCGAAGGTAATGGGGCCGGTAGGGAACACCTGCTGTAAAGTATGTTTTAGAGTTATGTTCTTGGGACATTGTAAATGTAAAGGAGGTCTTAATACAGATATATTTGTGTTGCACTTTGTAATAACTGTCAAAAAATTACTTGAATTCCATTAGCTGCCATAAAGGGAGTAAACTATTTTCATCCGTTAAAAGCTAATAGATATCGGAGGTGATAGAGAAAAGATTTTTAATGTGTTTTGTTTTACATTTCTCGTAAAAAAGGCACATTTTTTTTCAATTTAAGTGTGCCTGAATTTGAAGAAATCTACTATCCAGCATATCTAAAATTTGGGAATATTTATCTGAACTTCAGATGTGTGTTTCTACATTAGCATCCCGATTTTAATTACAGTTCTAAATGCAGATTCATGAAATACGAGACAGTTATTCTACGAGGTGCCGAGGTGAATGCACACATGACCGACGACCATTGCTGACCAACCCGCAGATCAACATCCGAGGTGTACTCCCGAGTCATCTTCGGTCAATGAGATCCTCAACTCTTGTAGTGACGAGATACAGAACTCTTTTTAATAGAACTATAGTGCAGAGTGACCGACAAATAATACGCGAACTTTTGGTGTACAAGTGGTGGAGACGAACTCAATTTACAGTGACGGCAGCCCCATGGGTGAGCATATTTTCTAACATTATTTATTTCACATCCTTGCTTATTATATACTCGCCACTTGCCCGCAATGGTCGGCATTGCTGGATATATGATGAATATGATGAATTGTAATCGTAAATGAGTTATATATTTGAATAATATTAAGAATTGAGCGTTATACTAAGTAATATATATATATATATATATATATATATATATATATATATATATATATATATATATATATATATATATATATATATATATATATATATTATATATATATATATATATATATATTACTTAGTGTGTGTGTGTGAATAAAATGTAAATATGTATAACAAGAGTATCTAATTTGGGAGTTGTACCCCTTTACTTAGTTAAGTTGCAGAGACAGAATTGGTCGCAACGTGACTCAAAGGTACTTATATGATCACAGTCTAACGACTCCACGGGGTCATTGCAAAGGCCCAACGTTCGATTCTTCGCAACTCTGGAGTTAGCTGCTTGGGCGTCTTTCAGAGCCGCTGTTTACTTTTTTTTGGGCGTAACAAAAATGACAATGGATATTCTTCTATAGTGATTGGTATAATGGACAACTACAAGAATATGGGTTGTAAAATGTCAATAAAAATGCATTGCTTTTCCTCCCCCCTAGACTTTTTCCCAAAAACTTGTGCTGTGAGGGATGAACAGGGTGAACGTTTTCACAAAGACATCCTTTCTATGGAACATTGTTAATAGGGGTGCTGGGACCCTGCAATCATGGGCGACAATTGTTTTCTGATTAGGGAGAATCATCAGACATCTTATAAAAGGAAAGCTTTATCATCAAGAAAGAAACATCCTATTTTGAAAAATAGCATTGTTAATATTAATATTATGGGTTGTAGGCAATAGTTGTTCGTATTAGTTCACAGTTTTTCGTTTTAATTAATAAAGAAAACGTTTTTACTGGTGAATATTATTTTTTGTTTATATTTCAAACGGTCACTTTCTGTCAAATATTTCACTGTTGACTTTACGTAACTGCTGTGCATCTAATAAATGTGACGTGATAGAGATAATCTGATTATTTCACCGAATTCAGCACCTAAAAATTAGTTAAATTCTCCTATTTACAAGTCAGATACAACAAAGTCAAAATTTGTTGAAAAGTGTTATATTCTGAAATATTAAAAAAATTGTTTAAACAAAACTAGAGCAACTTCATTGAGTTTTAATTATTTCGAAATCCCCGTAAGTTCATTAAACTTATTTCAATCGTTCGGAAAATTAAAATAAACCGTATTTCATCATTATTTAAGGGATTAAAAAAATTCAGTATAGTACACATCGGCTTTATTGTGATTGTCATTAAAAAAACTAATATCATACTTCTAACAGTTATTACAAAGTGCAACACAAATATATCTGTATTAAGACCTCCTTTACATTTACAATGTCCCAAGAACATAACTCTAAAATATACTTTACAGGAGGTGAAAGACCAAGGAAGGAATGTCCCTCACAGGAAAAAAAAAATTACTTGAATTCCATTAGCTGCCATAAAGGGAGTAAACTATTTTCATCCGATAAAAGCTAATAGATATCGGAGGTGATAGAGGAAAAGATTTTTAATGTGTTTTGTTTTACATTTCTCGTAAAAAGGTAAATTTTTTTTAATTTAAGAGTGCCTGAATTTGAAGAAATCTACTATCGAGCATATCTAAAATTTGGGAATATCTATCTGAACTTTAGATGTGTGTTAATACTTTGGCATCTAGATTTTAATTACAGTTCTAAATGCAGATTCATGAAATAAGCTTATTCAACATCAAATAAGCTTATTCAACAACAAATAAGTTTATTCAACAATAAATAAGATTCATGAACTAAGCATATTCAACAACTTCATAATGAACAAGAAATATTCATTTAAAGTTTCATTATGAAATTTTACATCAAATTTTATTTTTTAAGCCTAATTAGAAACCGTAAGGGTCTGTTCACATAGGAGTCTGTTGCGTTGCGTTGCGTTAAAGAAAAGATGACGTTGAGACGAAAATAAACCAATCATATGCCTCCAAACGATTAGCAATTAAATTTTTAACGCCTATGATTGGTTTATTTTCGTCTCAACATCATCATTTCCTTGACGCAACGCAACGGACTCCTATGTGAACAGGCTCTAAGACTTTGTGACTGTAGAGGAAACTTTGACACATAGAAATTCTTTCGCCTTTCGGATCTTGTTCCGCGCCCGTAATACCGGGTAATCAAAGAACAGCGCCAACAGCATGTCAGACATACAGTGACACTTAGTGGGCAGTGTCCGAAGTTTCTGCGTGTCATTTGTTTTCGCTGGCCACTGTATTGTTCAAACCTGTTGTCAAGCTATCGACTCAAACTTCAAAATCTTTGTTTGCTGAAGCTTAACAAATTTTACACAGGTAATTATTTTTTATTATCAATATATTGGTTAGATTTCGAAGCAATATAACTTTCGTGTATTGATATTTCCGAGACATCGAACATAACCGAAACATCGAAAGGTGATGGGGTTACTTTGTGGCAAATTGACACTGTCACAAAATAACCCACAAAGTCGACCCACTTCCTCCAGCCGCTCGATGTTGCATTTTTCCGTCCTCTAAAATACCACCGGAGAGAAAGAAATATTGACTATATAGAAAAAAACTACCTGAAGGAGCAGAATGTGCCGAAAGACGAATTTCCTCATCTTCTCAAAGAACTGATGGCTGTCGAGGTCTCTTTGATATCAAAGATTTAGATAAAGCTATCCAATATTTGTAGTAGATATATATAATTGTGTATCAAGCTTTTATACAAGCGTTTTACCGTCTAACTTTGTGTCAAGTAATTTTTCCTCTTGGATTTCAAGGCGAAAACACATATGTCATAAAGTAGCCCCACTCGGCGGGGCAACTTTGTGACACATTTTAACTTTAATTTCTCAATGCTAATTAAAGATCCAGGTTAGTGCAATACATTACTACGTAAGGAAAGGATGTACTAATGTTTTGCAATTGTTCGTTTTGGGCTGCTTTAAAAACTGGTCGGCTGGCGCAGGAAAAATCTTAAAATTCATCACGAAGTAATCCCATCTTACGGAAGAGAATAGAAATCATGAAGATAATTTTTATGGAAATTCTCATAAATAGAGTTGTGGAGAAATACATTTAAATGTGTATTTTTTAAACTGTATTATTATATTTATAAGGGAAGTGGTCACTTTTAAGTACCTTTAAAAAGTATCTTTTTTAGACCTATGTTCGATTGTATGTGCTACTCATTATGTTTGCTTGATTTACATGAAATTTTTTGAGTAACTGCCTAACATACTGTTTATTATATATATATACAATATTTCAAGGTAATTAAAAAAATAAAATTATTTTTTATGCATAATAAGAGAATATTTTTTTTAAATCGAGCATTTTGCAGTCAACTGCTGTGCGCATTCTGTCAAAATAAATTATTAAGGTACAGTAATAATTATTTACTATATGTGATTACAATACTTCAGGCAACAATATCCAACATTATTCTAAAATATATTAAAACATTTTAGTACGTGCTATTTTTAATTAGAAATTTCAAAAATGACTGAGTAAAAGCTTATAAAAAAATCTTTAGAAAAATTAAAATATGCTAAAGTTCAAAAATTTTGGTGGGTATAGTTGCCTGAAGTATTGTAATCACATATTTTAATTATTACTGTACCTTAGTAATTTATTTTGACAGAATGCGCACAGTAGTTGACTGCAAAATGCTCAATTTTTAAAAAAATGTTCATTTTTTATGCATAAAAAATAATTTGTTTAATTACCGTAAGATATTGTGTTTATATAATAAACAGTATTCTAGGCAGTTACTCAAAAAATTTCATGTAAATCAAGCAAAAATCATGAGTAGTACATACAATCGAACATAGGTCTAAAAATGGTACTTTTAAAGGTATGTAAAAGTGACCACTCCCCTTAAGGTTAGTAGATATTAAAATTATTCATATACTGATTGAACATCGATTGTGATTAATCACATTTAATATATACTTGTCTATCAAACATGATGAGCAAGAAAAAATAATCGCTAAGCATTCCACAATAGACGTTTTTTATAATTTTAGTATGGAGAGAAATTTAAATACGAACGTTCCATACTTTTCTAACCACAAATGAGAAATTTTGTACCATTCACATTGAGCATACGGGGTTAATATACGATCACTTTTTTGATTTTTTTTTTCTAATTACTCCATCACTTGTAAGATAGAATAAACAGCGGTGGTCACCGTTTCCTTTAACACTCATGAACGTTCAATAAAACGATGAGAATATTTTATCGATGCATCCGGAGTGATTTTAATATCCTGCACTTCACCACTCATAACATGAACCAATTGCTCTGAATTGCTCTATCCATCGATTGCAACATGTGCTTTTTAAATATAATTTGCTTAAGAATAATTTATTTCATATCTATCTACATGTCATGAGTTTCGAAACATTTTTGATTTCTACTTCATAGTTATCTATATCTGATGTCGCACAGGTGTTATTTAATATGAAGTATCGAGATAACAGATTTTATAATCAATTAGAAGTTTTAAGAATTATTGAATCCCAGTATAGCTCAATAGAATTATATATTCAAACAGTTTTTCTAGCTCTAAATACTTTTTACAGAATGTGGATTTTCTATATTTTATTCAACTGTATAGGAATCCAAAACCCATATTTAATAAATTATTTTCACTTAGAAATAAATATTTACTGTTTAAAATGAGAAATTGTTTTAAATAAAATTATTAAAATTAACCGACATTCACTCTGTTTATGTAAATACATAAATGTGTGCATAACGGAAATCGAAAACTGTGAAATATTAATATTTATATATATTATATAAAGAAATAAGGATGGACCCTATTATTTGCAAACATTAATGTCTAGTTAATGCGTGAGTTGTAATAAAAAACAGCATCTTTTATAATTAATTTATTGTTTGAACTTCAAATTATGAATTCATTCACTACCTAAAAGTTACATCCTTAGTTCTTATAATTACCATAAATATGAAAATTTCTCATTTTGTTAAGCAATACTATTAAAATTTCTAATATTCAAAGAGTACATACAAGTTTAATAATTCCAATATGAAATAGAATTAAAAGTGATTTTTTAGATTGGTTTCGTGATATAAACCATTTTAACGTTTTCACTGCATTAGAGCCTTTAATTTTTCCAATTGTAAAAACGAAAATGTTTGAAACAGAAATTCTTGATACTGACAGTTTGATTCTGTTCTGCTCTTGTTTGAATAAAAACATGTACCGATGTAAGAACCATGTTAGAGGTATTCATTTTCAGTAATTATACTGGAAATGCCATTTCTCCCTATAAATGGATTGGACAAAATATCCTTGATAGAAATTTACTCTGTAAATATTTTCTAACATTTTTCTCTGTCATTTTGCAAATTTATAGTGAAATAAAAAATGACCAAATAGAGTAAGAATTATTTTGAGTTATTACAAGTATTCCTAGATACGAACAGCATAATACTTTATAAGGATTATTGTGTACTGCTATTTGGAAGTATTTTATGAAGAGGTCTATCTTCAATAATTTAAAATATTGAATATTGCGTTCCATCGCTCCCTATAAATGGATTGCTCAATATATCCTTGAAAGAAATTTAATCTGTAAACCTTTTCCAACATTTTTCGCTGCTATTTTGCAAATGTATAGTGAATAAAAAATGACCAAAGAGAGTTAAAAATTATTTTGAGTTATTACAAGTATTCCTAGATACGAACAGCATAATACGTTATAAGGATTATTGTGTACTGCTATTTGGAAGTATTTTATGAAGAGGTCTATCTTCAATAATTTAAAATATTGAATATTGCGTTCCATCGCTACCTATAAATGGATTGCTCAATATATCCTTGAAAGAAATTTAATCTGTAAACCTTTTCCAACATTTGTCACTGTTATTTTGCAAATGTATAGTGAATAAAAAATGACCAAATAGAGTTAAAAATTATTTTGAGTTATTACAAGTATCCCTAGATACAAGCAGCACAATACTTAATAAATATTATTGTGTACTGCTACTTAGAAGTATTTTATAAAGAGATCCATCTTCAATAATAAAAAAATTATCTATATATATATAATAGCTTGTCTGTTTGTTTGTCCGCTATAGAATCATAGACTGTTTCACCCACCGGGACTAAAATCGGCACAGTTAATGTTTAGGACCCGAGAAACTTAAATCAGGAAAAACGAAATTTGGGGCTCAATTAGTTTTTTTAATTAATTTTTTAATGATTTTTGTGCCCCTAAGCGCACCTCTTAAATGTGGATACAGCCCCTTACCACAACCAGTCTAATTCGATACGCGGGGGAAAAGAGGTTTGTTCTGAGGGGTGGTTTGAGAGTTGGTCTGGGGGTGACGGGGAGGGGAGGGGAGGGCGAAGTGTTTATTTTGCGGCGGGTGCAGCCCAGTATTTTTTTGATGGAATGCATGAAAAATTTTATATCTATATATCTACCCGGGCAACGCCGGGCAATAATGCTAGTATATAATCGGCCGAATTCATTCTCGCTTAATCCATAGATCAATTTTACTGACAGTATCAGAATCAAATCTGTCTTTGAGATAAAGGTTGCAAGTAAGCAAACGTTGTCAGATTGTTATTAGTTGGATTATTTTGCTTTTAAACTAAGGTTTTTCCACAAAAGTAAAGCTGTCCTTCGGGCTAATAAAGCCTTATCCTTGTTCCACTGCAAATGATACCGTTGATCACTAACTGCATTAGTGGTTCGATATCATGAAATTTCCATACACGTTTGGTTTAGACAGTGATTAATGCGAATGGAAATCGGTCTGACGTCAGACAGATAAAACTTTCGTCAGGGAAAAGAATGTGAAAGATACTTGATTTATTTCAGTTTTCTGTGTAACTAAGAGAATGAGTTTTTTTTGTCGCATAACGTGACAGGATTTTGTATCGGTTACTCTCTTAAGTAGATATCGCTACTTCTGATATAAAAAATCAAGCACTAGTTTCCTTTCATTGTACTCTATAACGTAATACAGCAAACAAATACGAAAGATAGCAACATCTCAACATTCGAAATCCTTTCACATTTTTCGTCATGTGATAATATTTTTTATTAGAGCTGCACAAATAAGGAATACTGATTTCCTATAGAACTACTGGGAGGAAAATTAATAAAATCAAATACGGAAGCCACAATCTGTATTTTCTTAAAGAATACAATGACTTCTTAAAATCCACCCTGTACTTAAAAGGATGGCAAAATTGTTTCAAACTAATCAATAATTCATCATCAAGCGAAAGAGTATTAGGTGTGATTATCACTAAGAACAATTCACAAATGTTTTCTCGTAAATATTAAAATCCATTCACAAATACTTTCCTGTAATGAATTCCTGTAAGTCATACATTTTCTTATGAGAAAAATAATAAAATGCTCAAAACATATACTTTTTCTTTTGTAAAAAAGTTACATAAGCAAAGACAATGTATTTCTTTGCTTATAAATTCTTGAGAATGGTGCACTTTTTTATCAGACAACAAATGGTTATATTTTCATACGTGAAATTATGTAAATTTGCGCGTAGTAGCCATTTTTAGCCTTTAGCAAAATAAAGCGGTTTTAACTTCCAGAGATAGCAACCCCAAAATCCTGATGTTTATGCATTTTACGCTTTGCCGGGAGAGAAAAAACAATTTTTGAACCTCAGCATTCAGCATGCCAATAAATATGTCAATTTTGTCCTTAATATTGTAAGATTTTAATAACATTTATGAGAAGAATGAAATATGATCATGCACAGGCAGTTGTATAACGTAATCTTACTGAAAATAGAAGCTTGTCTTTACAATTTTTACATTTAACAGTTTCTAGCATGTAAAATTTTGAAAAGGTATTTTAAATAATTTTACATCATTAAGCAAGATTTCTTTATATCTTCAAAGGTATGCTGTGGACTTGAATTCAATATGGATTCAGTTTCAGTAAGCAATTATTAAAATATGTTTATACATTTGATATTATTTTACTAATATCCTAATTTACAAATCCTTTTATTTGGATATTAATACAGTTAGATTAGAAAAACTTAATTTTTTATCTGCCTATGAATCTGAATTATTTGTGAGGAAACAGCTGTAGCAAAAGAATCTATAGAGATCGACCTTGAAAATGCTTTACTACGTAAAATTATAAAAAAAAACGAATAGGCAGAAGCCTTTGGAATATTCTGTTAAATTTGTTGACAGTTCTAATCAAGATATATTTGAACTTGCCATATGATAAATAATATTGAACTCAGTCTATTAAATTTTGATTTCAACTGGTTATTAGTTTAAAAAAAGTTCTAAATATTTGTTATTCCCTCAATATATTTTTAAGGGTAATATTATATATAGATTGGGTTTATAAGATCAGTGGAATCGACATTTTGGTTATCTATAAATAGCTGTTTGAGAAAATTCATCCCTACAGAAGATTAAGGAAATCACAAATGGTAATTTTATACCTTACCATTTTAGTTTGTTAATTAAAGTGTTACTAAAATTTCCGAATACATTTTGCTTGATATGAGACGTAAAATATAATGTATGATATCAAATATACATTACAATGCCTCATTTAATAAATAATATGTTGAGAAACACACCCATATCTAGATATCTATATCTATCTGTCTCTCTCAATCTCTCTCTCTCTCTCATATATATATATATATATATATATATATAAAAGAGCTTGTCTATTTGTTTGTCCGCTATAGAATCATAGACTGTTTCACCCACCGGGACCAAATTCGGCAAAGTTAATATTTAGGACCCGAGAAACTTAAATCAGGAAAAACGAAATTTGGGGCTCAATTAGTTTTTTTTATTATTAATTTTTTATTATTTTTGTGCCCCTAAGCGCACCTCTTAAATATGGATACAGCCCCTTCACCACAACCAGTCTAATTCGATACACGGGGGAAATGAGGTTGTTCTGAGGGGTGGTTTGAGAGTTGGTCTGGGGGTGACGGGGGGGAGGGCAAAGTGTTTATTTTGCGGGGGGTGCAGCCCAGTATTTTTTTTGATGGAATGTATGAAAAATTGTATATCTATATATCTACCCGGGCAACGCCGGGCAATAATGCTAGTATATATATATATATATATATATATATATATATATACAGGGTGTCCCATAAATACCGCTTAAAATCTGCACAGCCAGATTCCTCGTTGGGAGTACATAAAAAATGCCCAAAGAACTGTACCTGTACGACCGATAGTTTTCGAGAAAAATACGAAAAACAAAGTATGACGTCACATCCGGTGCAAGGAAAAAAACACTTTATTTGACACATCAACAGCAGTAATTGTATATCTTTTCCGACGATAATGTTCAAAATGTTCGCCGCGCATATCGCATCTTCCAACATCGTGACAACTGTGTGTCCGGCAGACGCTTCCCGTATTTCGCAGTCTGCCTTCCAGCCTGCGGATGACTTTAGCATCGGGAGGACGGCGTGACGGATAACGATGGGCATACTCCCTAGCAGTTCGTAAGGCATTTCCATTACATTGGCAGTAGGTCAAATACGTGTCACAATATTCACGAGCGGAATACATGATCCCCATGCGAAGAATACCGGTAGCTGCTAGATGCAGCCTTTATAATACGAGTTAAACAACGGCCTAACGTCATTCCACGGCGAGCGCATGCATGACGCGATATGCGCGGCGAACATTTTGAACATTATCGTCGAAAAAGATATGCAAATACTGCTGTTGATGTGTCAAGTAAAATGTTTTTCCGGGCACCGGATGTGACGTCATACTTAGTTTTTCGTGTTTTTCTCGAAAACTATGGGTCGTGCAGGTACAGTTTTTTGGGGCATTTTTTATGTACTCCCAACGAGGAATCTGGCTGTTCTGAGTTTGGGCGGTATTTATGGGCCACCCTGTATATATATGTATGTATGTATATATATGTATGTATATATATATATATATATATATATATATATATATATATATATATATATATATATATATATATATATATATATATATATATTTATTTATATATATTTATTTATATATATATATATATATATATATATATATATATATATATATATATATATATTTATTTATTTATTTAGTTATTTATTTATTTATATATTAATGAATTATTTATTCAATGAGATTGAATGATGGACTGTAAGGCTGCATTTCAAGTTAAAGTATATCAAGAAAAAAATGCAAATCATCAGGAAGGAAATACGTTCTTGGGTGATTTGACAATCAAATAATTCTTTCAAATGTAAGCTGAAATTGTATTCACTTTTTGTCAATAACAATTGAAATATATTACAACTGATTCCATGTAAAGCTTCATATTTGATTGTATTGAAAGAAAAATATTAAACTATTCCCACAATAATTAATTCATAAAGGAAGAATAAACGAAACTATCCCATTCAAATTTTATAGTGTAATAAATTTCAAAATTTTCTCCTTAAAAAAGCTTTTGTTAGCAATCTGTTAAACAGTTTAAATGTTCATACGAATGCAACTGGTTACAAAAAAAAATTTATTTTATATTTTAAAATGTATTTTAGTATAAAGCATGTATGCGAGAAACACTTAATTTCAAATCTTTATATATAATCATTCCAAAACAACATTTTGTTTTCCACGTAAGCTCGAATTGTGTATTATGGACTCTTTAACGAACAAAGAAATATTTATAACGCTGACAAAAGAGATTCCACCACTCATAAATCAAAGATGAATAAAAAACGGCCTCCCATTTCTTTAGAATTATATATGGCCGCGTTGTGAGGAGTGTTAGGTTTCTCCAAATTGCATGCGCGTTAGTAAATGCTAACAAAAGTACATATTTCAGGAGAAATACATCATGACGTGAAAGAGAGATACGGAGAGAGATTTATGTATTCTGTCTGTTTCTGCATTTTAGAAGTCATTAATATTTTCATCCGAGAAGTTCCATCAGTCTCTTTTTGACGGAATCACTGTTATAATGGAGATAAAGGATATTTATTATGGATACCTTTTTTTTAAAATTACAAGTTCTGAAGTCATAAAAGCTCGAAATAAGTGTTGTATTTAAAAGGTTTTCGCAATAAATTTATTCTCTCCCGACATTTTGCAAATTGTGTGGAATAAAATTTCATATAGTCGATAATACCCCAAAATGGCGATGTAATGTTAATATTTCATAAAATTTATAGTAAAGTTCAAAAAGTATATTTCCCTTGGTAATACTTTACAAAATTACAAATTTTCGACAGAGGAATGTGTTAAAAATATTTACCGCAATACGAGGAAAAATATTCTCGAAATGTTATTTTAAGATTACTATGATTTCATCTGTATTTTCAAAATGTATTTCTTTATGGTTTAGACTATTTAATATTTTTTTAATTATTCATTGAGAAATGCTTTAGATTAGGTTTTGAGAGACTTCAAAAGACTTTAGATTAGTTTATGAGAATTCAGAATGAATTTATTTACTGTTGTAAATTGCTTCTATGGAAACAAAATTGTTTTGATACTGATTGACACGTTAACCTTTTTTCATCCGATTCCATTTTTTACAGAACATTTTCATCGGTTTTTATAGTTATTGTAAAAAATATTTCTCGATATTCCAATTTTGACTTCTCTACCTCTTGACCTTGTTTTAACTTGTTATAATTGTATGTTTTATTTATTATTACCTCTAGGCTTGCAAAAAGCACTGGTTAATTTAGTCAAAAATGTTTTTCAGTTTTTTTTTCCTTTAATTTTCAGTTTCTTTTTTATTTTATTTGCCACTGAATTTTCAATATCAATTTTTTTTAAGTTTAATTTTCTTTGACTTTATATCAATATATTCTCAGAACATACTTATATTGACTTACACAGATGTTACCCAAATGTCCTAATCTTTACTAATATTCGTATCAACATCATTCATAACAAATTTACGTTGTTCATACACATGTGCCACAAAAAAATCTGATACATTGGAATGATTTTCCCCTGTAATTCACTTGGTATAAAAGTGAAAGGTATGAGTTTCACATACATCAATAGAATGTATGTGAAGCTCATACCTTTTAAAGAATTCCATCTGGCCCTGTGTCGATCCACCGCAAAATTTTATTGTATGCTCGGGTTTAAGCATAGATATATGTATTCTTGCTTGCTACAACTTCAAGGGATAATTAGACTCGAATATTACACGAATTGAAGCGTTAAAATATAATAATCAAAATGTTTTATTTTCTCCACCAAGTTTTTGAAACATATTATTTTTTTCACTTATCTTCCTTTTTATTTGAATTATCTATTTGAATTGTATTTTATTTGAATTGTGTCATATTAAAATTCTAATTTAAGGGGCTGACACTAATCCTGACAACATATGTGATATTAAATATGTGTTATATTTAACAATTTATACAGTAAATATACGTCCTATTGCTATTAAATAAGATTGATATTGAATATATGTGATATTAAATGTGTGTTTTATTTAATATCCCTAAAATATATATGCAATTGGGCGTTAAAGCTTTTGTCAAAAGAAGCAGGGTGACAAAAGTAAATAGATATTTTTGTGGCTTTATAGGGAAAAATTGGAGAAGCACTTTCCAAAGGAATTGAATGTCCAACATTCAAATGAAAATACTATGCATTTATCTAAGAAAATAGAGAAACGGATAGAAAAGTAGTGAAAACATCTCGTATCTATATCATGCTACATTGCTTCACTCCACAATACATGCGGTTTGAAAGAATTGTTCTGCTTTATCTTTGGGAAGTATCCAGATGTTTAAAACTTTTTTCTATAGATATTTAGCAATTTTCTGCATATTTCAAACTCGGAATATTGTTTGAATATGGACTGTAAATTCAAATAAATAATTATAAGAGATTTATTTCAGGTCTAAAGTTTCGTATTTTTATTTCTTCGAGATTAGAGGCTGAAAGAAACTTGGGATATTTTTTTAAAGATGCGTTTTCTACATTTTCTACCACTATGAAGAATAAATGACAGTACCTTCCGGTTCATAGAAAGGTCGTGTTGCCACATGCCGGTATCCGGCTCATTACTTTTTAAGACACTAATAATGAACCGAAGTAGCCAGGAACACGCAATAGCCATTCCATGAGCTATTTTCTACCACTATGAAGAATAAATGACAGTACCTTCCGGTTCATAGAAAGGTCGTGTTGCCACATGCCGGTATTCGGCTCATTACTTTTTAAGACACTAATAATGAACCGAAGTAGCCAGGAACACGCAATAGCCATTCCATGAGCTATTTTCAAATTGTCTCAACGTACCGCCAAAGAAGCGTCCACGTTGTGAAAGACGGTGCGGTTAGCAGGATAATATGTGTGAGATGTGACAGTAGTTTCAGATTCTTATGGTATGTGCTTTTCAGGAAAAAACAGAGCTTTAAATTTGAATGTATTATAGGAACATTCCAAACGCGTGTAATCGTCCATACAGACAGCAGCAGGTTATGTTTCTCGGCCTGATGAAGATCTAACTGGATTACTTCGAAACCCATTGCTACACTCATTTTTAGTGCGTATTAAAAGGCTGTATGGGATTAACAAAAGTTTCATGTAAGTAATATTGTTCCATATTCCGCTACTACGGAAACCTTAAAGTACACTTTGTCACAAAAAAAATGTATGCACCCAGAAGAAATCGAGCTACTGTCACGAAACTTGGCAGGAATGTAGTGTGGTAAGAGATATGCAAATGATTAAAATTTCGACGCCAATGCGACAAGCGGAAGCACTTTATGCGCATATGAGATGCGCAGCTAGGAGAGTTTAAAAGCATGATTGCTCCTGCTATAGGGTTATTCAAAGAAATCTGTCGACTTGGATGGACGATATTGTGACTAGAGATGCCTCTGAGACGTAACCGGCGGTAGTACGAACAATTGTCGGAATTTGAGAGGGGGCGTATAGTAGGCCTCAGAGAAGCAGGTTGGTCGAACAGGAGTATCGTCCGCCACCTCGGTCGGAGCGATATGGTAGTTGCTCGGTGTTGGCAACCATGGATCACGGAAGGGATAGTCTACCGTCGCGGGAGGGTGGGGGCAGGCAGTCCCAAGAACACAAATGTGCGCTAGGATCGCACAATCATAAGAGCGACCATGTCCGCATCAACAACGTCGCTAGAATCGGTTCGACGCCATTTACCACCTTCCAGTCTCAATGCTGTCAGCCTCTTCAGCCTCAATGCTGATGACCCGCGCATACGCGTGTGGAGGGGGCCAGGCCACCGGTCCGATCCGGCATTTGTTGTCGAGAGGCATACGACTATTACACAAGGTGTGACAGTATGCTATCAAGTCGCCCAGGTGCCATTTATCAGCAAGACAACGCTCGTCCACATACTGCACGACTCTCCCAACAATGTCTTCAAGGATACGACGTACTCCCATAGCCTGACAGGTCACCAGACCTACTCGCCAATAGAGCACGTCTGGGACGTACTTGGAAGGCAACTGCAACCATCCCGGAATACTGGTGAATTGACTGCCGATTTGCAAATATTATGGCATGATCTTCCGCAGTAGGTCATAGGTGACCTCGTTGATTTGATGCCACGCCGTGTTTCGGCTTGTATAGCTGCCAGAGGTGGATTTACTACTTACTGATTTGTAATCATTTGCTTATCTCCTCATACACTATATACATGTTAAGTTTTTTGATAATAGCTCGTTTCCTTCTGGGTGCATATATTATTTTGTGACAGAGTGTACTTACCCTACATAACTGGAAATTACGCTCTTCATGAATTTTAAAAGGTAGCAGATCCAAAGAAAGAAATTTTATTTTAATTTTGAAAGTAATTTTTTAGTCTAATTTTGAGATATTGATAAAGATTAACTTCAGGGTTTTTTTAATATATGACTATGGTACATACATGTTTTACTATGGTGCACACATGTTTTACTATGGTGCACACATGTTTCATTATACTCATAGTATGATATTTTGATTAGGAACATGAAAATATTAATTTTCCTCAAGAACACAATTAATTAATTCAGGAGTTATTTAATTTTTAAATGAACCCCTGAATTTAACTTATGCTTGTTCATTTGTTTATTTTTTTATTCGGGAAGTATATAACATGAAAACTTTTCTTCTATCATCAAATTTAAAAGTAAAAACATCCTTCTCTGGATTCAATTGAATAAGTGTCTTAAAGTAAAACCAATAAATTCCTCTGAAAAATAATAAATCACATTTATGACTTTATCGTAATTCCTTTAAAGTATCGGATTTTCAATTTATTAACACTTGAAAATGAGCCACATTTGATCCATATTAGTATTATAGAAACTTTATAGAACCCTTTTAAAGGAACGCAGGAATGTAATCTAATTAATTACTTGATAAACGTAAAATGGATAGTATTTTTTCATGTGCATACGTGGGTAGCATTTTTTTCTGGGATCTTTTATTTTGTTCCATAGATTTCGATCTTCATTGATACCTGTATTTTACGTAGGTATAGAGTGTTATTTATTCAGAAATATGTATTCAAAGATGATGTAAACCATTATAATTGATTCAGATTTATAAATCAATAATTATAATATATAGATGTAAATAAATTTAATATGTAGATGTATTACTGGAAATATCAGTATACATCCGTTTAAAGAACGTAGAACTCACTCTTTTTAAATTAACATCGAGGTTAAAATATATATACTAGTTTCAATACAGTAGGAACTATCAGATGATATATATCTTAACATTATATTGAATATATTTATCTAAAAATAAAGGAAATTTCGATACAACTTCAAATAAGCCTCATATTTTGAGTTTCTCGTCGTTAAAATTGAGATGCAGTAAAGATTTTAAGTTGGCTTCATCAGCGAATTGTCACGTTCTCAGAAGCTATGAATTCACACTACAAGTATTAAACAGAAATCTTTTGACACCTGTAATATAGCCGAAAACGTTACACACGGAATAATATTTCTCTTTATAAATGCATAAAAGATTTGTTTTTTTATATATATAAAGAAAAATTTGCATTAGGGAACAATTTATCCACTTGTTTATTGAAATGCAGTGTCTCTTTTGAATAATAACAATGTACTTAAATTATTCAGTTAGCCACTCACGGGAAAGGTTTATTTTTTAAACAACTGTTTTCAACAAACTGTTGCTGGGAAAATTAATCATAGTTTTTGCTCTATTTCTGTTATAGAAATAGTACAAAACAGTAAAAATTTCACCATTATTTTTGTAAAAAATTGAATGCAAAATATGAAATGGTTGTTTCTCACACAGGTTCGTATCTTCATTAATATGACATTAATTCTCATTTTATAGACATTTAGACCATATAATGTAAAACCTTCTAATTTTTAAATGAAAAACATCAATGTTAAGGCAGTATGAAATTTGAATTATGGACTGAAAGGGCAAGACTTCGAACCGTCAATCTTAACTCAACATATTATGCTTTAATCTAACTCAGGTAATGTAAATAATTCTCAATTTGATTGCATTTCTTCATATCCTTCTGTATATCATTTCTTTTATTATTATGAACAACATAAGTTTATTCTTTCGACATATTCTAGCCTTATTTATGGTTATTGTGTACTGACCTTATTGGGTTCGTTGAAATCAATGCTATTCAATTTTAACCAATGTTAACCTTGGAAAATTTGTCCAAGGACTGCCGACTTGAATTTAAGGGATTTTTTAAAATTGCAATCCTTAATTGAAAAAGAAATTTTACACCTTTTGGTATATTTTGTTTAAAAAATGCAAATAATATTTTTAAATTTAAATTATTCGGGAAAAAATATGGTATAGTGTGTTTTGAACACTCATAAATTTCTTTGGTGGATGGCATTTATAAAATGAATCCTGTTGCAAGGTGCAGCAAAGTTCAGGGTATATGAAAATACTATTTTTATTTGATTATCAGCATTTATATAGCTGTAAATAGCCTTAAATCTTTACTTAAAACATGCCTGCTTCTACTATGTAAGTACATTTTCCAAGCCAATCATGAAATATTTAGTTCTCTCTCTCTCTCTCTTTATATATATATATATGTGTGTGTGTATGTATATATATATATATATATATATATATATATATATATATATATATATATATTCTAGTACTGTGAAATATAATGTAATGTTAATATTGCAGCAAATATTTTTCAGTCATTATACACAAGATATGTTTCATTCATAAGTAGAGATCAACAATAGTTATGTATTACTAATATAAATTTTATGATAGTAATGAATTTAGCTTACAGGTGACTGCTTTTTAATTTTCTTCAAAACTACATGCTATTCCTTTAAAACTATTGTATTTATAAAATATAAAATATTTATATTTATTGTGAATGATTATTTACAATTCATTAATACAATTTTAATGGTTTCATGCTACATGGGTTTAGAAGAAATATAGAAGTTGTAACACAGTATTCAAATGTTACTAGACGAATTATAAACCCCATTTCAATTAATATTTTTGTCATTTGTCCGTTGGTCTATTAAAAGAAAATCATGTACTTCACTGAAATGTATTACATACAATTTTATTACACACAGTTTAATATTATATAAAACTCATATGTTATCTGAGAAAAAAGAATCTCCCAGTTAAACTATTTGTATGAGTGCTTCTTTTTTTGTTATGAGCAAGCCAAACTGATACGTATTGTCATTGAAAAAGAGTGCTTCATATCAACGACTTATATTCTGTTGGATAATAAAAGCAATATATCAGAGCATTTTCCTATTTAATGTCTTTGTCGTAACTCTTCGCACAATCACAAAGCAGTTGTAACGTTATTTATCTAAATCATTCTTAGATTTCGACATCTAGACGACATTCAGGAATAATAGATGAAATTTTCTCAAATAAAATCAATCATAAATAAATATATTTCTCGGGGAATTGAATTGATAAAAAGTTTTCAATTTTTTTTACTTTAATAATAATAAACATATATATTCAGTGAAATTTCTCTAGCTTGCCTCCTCTCTAAAGCACCCTATATTGATCTGAACCAATTCAAGGCTCCACAGACCAATGTTATGGATGAAAACACTTTTCAACGAACACCCCTCAAAACGGCCATTTTTTTCTAAACCATGACTGGCCACCATAGAAAAGTTTCACTGTATATCTATTGGTTTGAATTCATTTTATATAAAACGGATAATATTCGCAATAGCCTTTTGCTCCCGGGACCCATTTATATATATATATATATATATATATATGCTAACCCACCCCGTAATTAAAAGGTTATATAAACTGTTAATGTAATCCGAAATACAACCTCGACATTTTTTAAAAAATTTGATTAATTCGAGCATGTACTTGAAAAAATGTACTTTATTGTATATTGAACTATTTTTGACATCTAAAACTATTCGCAACATTCATACAAAAATAATGTACACTATAATTATCCTTGAAGAAACTTACTTCGATAATTTATTTTAAAATGTAATTCTTATTACACGTCTAAGTCATTTCATTCACTTGGACGCTATGAATTTATTC
>OU015492.1:187388837-187421337 GCA_907164885.2 Dolomedes plantarius | reverse complement strand
TATATAAATCCAATATTGAAAGAATAAAAAAATTTCATACGCATACATCTTCTGAAACTGCGATATTGCCTATACTATAAACACCGAATAAGAAAAATATTTCAGTGTAAACCTTACACATCCTTTTCAACACTGCACGTTCAAAAAGCTTATATGACATAACGTAACTGGCTGCTAAACAAAAGGCGTTGTTAAAATGACACCCTATAAGTAGGCCAAAGGGATCATTGTACAAAATATCGACATCAAAGCTTTTTAAAGTGCCTCAATTTTCTCCGTACATGCATGGAAAACAATACATAAAACTCTCTTATATGTGGATCATGTCGCATCTCAAAACTGATGAATGGCGGCTAACTTGAAAGAGTCTCGAATCTCAAAAAATGATTAATGAAACAAATCTAATATTATGGCTCACGCTTTCTTATTATGAAGGCTGCTTTTAAATGAAATATTTAATAGTTAAGAGTAGATTGTATTGCTACTGATAAGAACTAGACGATTTCGTTAATTGCATGCAACATAATGAAATAATTTTCAGAGCTTAACCTTTTTCATTTCGTAATTTTAAATGAGTTTTCAGAACAATCAGCACTTTGTTTAGATTTAATTCTCTATTATTATTAGTTAAAAGTGCTTTCTGGAAATCCTGAAATGATGAAGTTCCTCTGCTCGAATTTATTTTGAATTAATGTTCGTTATAAGACTTCTTTGTTTTACCAAGGTCATATTTAAGGATTTTAAGAGGCAGTAAAGGTTAAGGCTGTCTGAAGTGTTCGAGAATGTTGCAGGGTGTATGATATTTTTGATCTACGTTGAAATTTAAATTTCATTGTTATGGAAATGTTATTTAACCTTTTCCTTAAGGGGTGGGATAGCATGTATCCCAAGAATACGGACACAAGAATGAATATATATATATATATATATATATATATATATATATATATATATATATGCACATATGCACACCCATATATATATATTACACCATACATATATATATATATATATATATATATATATATATATATATATATATATATATATATATATATATATATATATATATATATATATATATATATAGATACACATATACACTGCTGGCCACTCAAATTGCAACACCAAGAAAGACAAGAGATATGACGACAAAATTTATTTTGTAGATAACATGCTGACCAAGTATCAAATGATTAAATTTATAGACTTCTGTGAAGTGTGGTTCCTGCCAAAATCAGTAGCCAGAGTAGCCGCCATTGTTGGAGATCACCGCTGCCACACGCCTCGGCATTGATTCAAAGAGACTTTGGGATGAGTTCTTGGGGGTACAGCAGACCAAGCAGCTTCCACACGTTGCCAAAGTTGATCTGCTGTGGCAGCTGGGGATGGAATCTGGGTCAATCGTAGAGCAACCATGGACCACATGTTTTCTATCGGCGAAAGATCCGGAGAGCGAGGCGGCCAGGGAAGCAATTCAATCTGGCGATTGACGAAGAACCGTTGGACAATGCGTGCCACGTGTGGTCGCGCATTATCCTGTTGAAATATGGCTGTGGGCAAGCCCTGAAGGTAAGGAAGGACAACTGGCTCCAACACCTCGGAGATGTAGCGCTGGCTGTTTAAGTACCGGCAATGCGTACTAGAGGTGTGCGAGAGTGATATCCAATACCGCCCCATACCATAATACCCGGTGCAGGACCAGTGTGGCGGTGCATAACGCAGCTGTTCAGCATCCTCTCTTCACGGTGTCTCCAGACTTAAATGCGACCATCGTGGTGTTGCAGACAGAAGCGTGAGTCGTCAGTAAAGACAATTTCATTCCATTCTGCCGTCCACATCCTTCTGTCATCGCACCATTGGCAGCGGAGACGTCTGTGGTTCTGCGTCAAGGGTACACAAAGCAATGGACGTCTTGCGGACAGACCACTCTGCTGTAAACGGCGTCGAATGGTGCGCGCAGACACTGGATGATGCGTTTCAGACTGCATGTGCTGTGCTATGGTTCGTGATGTGACTGAGCGATCCGTCACTGCCATGCGCACAATTTGCCTGTCATCACGTGAATTGGTGCGCTGAGGTGGATGCGATCGAACACGCTGGTCCGTCGTACCCTCCTGCATCCAACGATCACATATCCGCATTACAGTTGTTTGGTTTCGTCCAACACGACTACCGATTTCCCTGAAAGATAATCAACAATCTCGGTAGTCCACTATCCTTCCTCTGTCGAACTCGGATACTTGATCAAAAGATGATCGCTGTTTTCGACGAGGCATAATTGATCGTTTTTCTGAAAAAACCACAAGAAAAACACAATTGCCGAACTTGAAATCGTCGAAATCTCCAAGCCTTAAATAGCGCTTTGAAGTGGCGCCACAGGCGCGCTTGATGTGCGTCTGCGTTGAAATTCTAATCATTTGCATATCTCACCTCCGCTAATGCATGTTGTAAATTTCATGTTATTTGCATGTTTCCTTCAGGGTATTGCATTTACAGTGACCAGCAGTGTATATATACATATATATATATATATATATATAACCCCCTTAGTGGTCAATCTTACAAAGGGGGTATGAAATTTTCCATTCTCAAGAAGGAATCGGAAAAATAGGCCCCGTAAGCTAAAGGTTAAAATGGAATGTAAATGCATTTAATGTAGCTATACGGTTAAATTTTCAGATATCGTTGATTGTTCCTTAGAGACGAAACGGTAATAGATTGTAATTTCTAACTTTTGTATTACAGCGCTAACTATTATTAAAGGTGGTTATCTGAATATATTTTGTAAAATTGTGATTAAATTGCTGTTATAAAGCCCTGAATTGGAATAAAAATATTTTAATTTTAGATATTATTTAATTTAAAAGAATTCAAGAAAGAGAGCAGTCTAAATTTCTTGGAACAAATATGCAGTTGAAGATTGATCTTAAAATATGTTGTGTTAAGGACTCATACATTTAAATTCCACGTTTCTCAAAATAAAATATGCACAACTAAAAAGCCATATTTGACAAAAGAAATATTTTCTTTTCTCATTCCTTACGCCGAGAGAATTTTCTCGTCTTCCATTCTTACTTTTCTTAGCTTATAGTTTTTACTTTTTTTCAAAATGAGATTCAGCTCTGTATTACCGACTGACAAAATGTTATTCGTCTTGATGAGTAAAAAAAAATTCGCTGAAAAGAAAGTGAACCCAAAGTGATTCAGTTTCACTTTCGAGTTCAAACGTATCGGTTATTTTTAAAGGATACCGTTTTATATAAAACACCAGAATATAATTATATTGCCTGAAAATACTTTTTAAAAAATTTTAAACGTTGCACATCACAATGATTTTTTTACGCTAAATTAAATCTATACATACGTACTGTCGCATATTCACACACACACACATCTATCTCTCTCTCTCTCTCTCTATATATATATATATATATATATATATATATATATATATATAATGTGTGTGTGTGTGTGTGTGTGATAATAGACTATATCTGTACCAATATCAAGTAAATCTGCATAAATAAAAGAAATAAACAAATAGAAACGAGAAAGTATTTCTTTATATAAATATCCAAAATTATTTTAATTTCTGTCAAGGAAATTTTCAGCCTTATATACAGATATTTAGATACAAAAGCAGATCACTTTTCAAGGTACTTTCCTTAGTTATTTCCCTAAACTACTCTACAAAAGTTCTTTATATTCAATTTTAGTTTGTGGGGAGTTATGAAGAATACGTTTTCCTAATTATGAAGTTTTTCCTTTTAAGTCTGTTATAAAATATTTACAAAATTATAAAATCTTTCGTAATATTATTATTACAATTTTTTATTACAGTATATAATATTTTTAAAAGTGTGATTCAAAAGCTCTTTTATGTAAGAAATTTTACCACTAAACATTTAATAAGTGGATTTAATTTTCCTGTTCCAGAATTTTTTAGTTCTTCATCTGAAATTTTTCTCCAAAGCCGATATAAAACAAATTAATGTTATTTCTATTGTTTACATAAGAAAATGTATTGACTAATTTTAGATTTACTGTTTCTAAACTTCTTTTCTTCAGGTAATTCCCATAATTTTTTTCCTGGTGTTCTTTCAATGTAACTGAAAGGACTAAATTACTTTAACGAGTAACCTTAACTCACAGTTCGGCGTTATCATAGCTTCTGCCATTACTTAAAAATGTGTTAAAAGCATTCGGTATATTAATTTACGTTTCCATTTGTATCCAATAAAACACATCTCTCTATGTATCCATTAGTTAAATCGATATCGCGCAAATGTAATTCCATTCTTCAAAAAATTAGAGTTAAAAAACCATTGAGTTTTAAATTAATCAAAATAAGAGATTCCACCTTATTTAAGAGAAATATTTTCCTCATACTATAAAAGCAGCTATTTTCTCTAAAACGTGATGCCACAGGTCTCACTATCACTGTAGAAACATCACCAATTTCGAATATCATATAAATAACACAGAAAAACCTATATTATTAAAAAAATGGGAAAGTAATATATAAATGACAAAACACGAGTTTAAGGTGACTGCCTACGTTGAAAATGCCATTTTTTGACTATTTTGGTCAATTTTATTTTTTGCAAGAATCGTGTAATTCAATCTTTTCTCTTTTGAAAACCGTTTTGATTTTCATTGTACATTAATTATAAGCAGAGTTATAGCTATTTTTAAAAGCATCGTCTGATACAAAATTGAAGTGACTCAAAACTTTAAAGGCGTTTTTCTCAGAATTATGTTTTTTAGCACAAATCTCTACCGTTATCATGATATCTCACATAATAATGCATATAATTTGATGAAATTATCAGGAAATGTTTTATATGCTATTGTTAATGAGATGACGCACAATAATTGATGTATAATAAATAGTTTTTTTTTTTTTTTGGGGCTGTTTTTATAAGGAAAGGAATGACGAATTGGGGGAAATTTTCATATTGGAACATAAAATTGTCTGTATTATTTTTGAATTTTAAAATTTCTCTTAGATTGAGGGTCATTTTGAAGATAACTGTTATATGTATCATGTGTGAGAAGGAAATTAAAATAGTAGCATTAGAATTTTGTGCAGAGTGATAGGTGTTTTAGCTAAATTTCCTTAAAAATTACTTCAAATTGACCAATTTATAAAAAAAGTATCGTATTTACAGGCAAGTTTTTTTAAATGCTATTTTACCATGAAAGACCAAAAAATCCTTAAAAAACAATTTTTTTTAAAAATTGGCTCCGAACGTAGGCAGTCACCTTAAAAGTTAAATATATGCTTCATGTCAAGCGATCTCTTTAGTTGCTATTCATATACACCCATACCTCGCTTTACGGCCTAGATACGTTCTGGAAAAGTTGGCCGTAAAGCGAAAAGCCGTATAACGAATCAATTATTTTGATACAAACCCATACAAATATAATAGGATCTGTTCCAATTTTTTTTAATTAATGTAGTTTTTATTTCATAAAGCATTTTATTCTTTTTATTTCCTATAAAAATGCTTGCATAAAAATTAAAGTACAAAAAAATGCAATAATAAACAGAAATTCAAAAAGTAAACATATAAATAAAAAACAAAAGAAATCGTATGCACATATCTATATATATAAAACAGTTCCGTAACTGACTCATTCATTCACTGACTGACTGCCCGTCCCCGTGTCTGCTAACTAACAAACTAACATTTGTTTACCTTCAGCTTTTAATAGTAAGATATAAAAGTTCCGTAATTGACTGACTGACTGACATACAACGCACAGACCAAACCGCTGGACCTAAAGGGCTGAAATTTTGCATGGCGATTCTTCTAATAGTGTAGGGGTGCACTAAGAAAGGTTTTTCAAAAATTCTTCTTAGATTTTTTTAAATTAAATTTTTAAGCTGTTTTTTTAAACTTTTTTTACGTTTACATTTAAAATAATACATTGAGGGTTATAAAATTTATATCACGAGAAAGATCATAAAAATTCCTTCAAAATGAAATTTTTTTCGAATTTTTACCTCCATTTACTGATTTTTGGTGAATTTTTAAAGATTAATTTTTAGAATTTAATTTATTAAATCCTGATCACGTGATTTCTTTTTCTGGTACTTTCAATAAATTTATCGTCACGTGCGTAACAACTAAATAGACAAAAAAAATATTTTTTTCTCTTTCTAATGCAGCAGACGATTGGATATTATCCAAAAAAAATGCATATCCCTTACGATTTTTTTATAAATATATATATATAGATAGATATATATTTTACATCAATTGTATACATTGATCATCGCATTTATTATAAATATATATATTTATTTTTTGGCATAAATGGCTTACATTGACCGTTGTATTTAATTTGAATGTACTCCGTAGCGAAGCGAGGGTTTTCAGCTAGTGTATACGTATGATAAAAAACATAAAATAAAACGTTTAAAAAATGTTTTAATCTGATGACGAACATTAACATGAAGAATGACTAAAGTATAATATGCTGCCTTCATCACTTTCCGCTGTTGAGGCCGTATAACGAAACGTTGTGGGCCGTAAATCGAAAAAGTTCCATAATTAAAAGAGGCCGTTATAGCGAAATACCTTATAAAGAGCGGCCGTATAGCGAAGTATAGGTGCACGCGAAATCATAACCCTTATTTCTGGCAACTTACATTTTCATTTAAATTTAATTTTCGTTTAATTTTTCATTAGATTATAAATGAACTATAAAAACTATCCTTCCCCACAGAACTCTTAAAATATATAGATCTAATTTCTACCTTTTCTAATTCATCGGTTTTTTTTTTTTTACGGAATCCTCACTATTTGCCCGATTATGCCATGTACGAAAATTGAATGAATCACGTTTTTTTTTTCTCCACGATTTCCTTGATAAAATTATTACATTATTTACGTTTCTTATGGGGATATTGACATATATACTCTTATGCGATATGCTTTTATGTCGATATGCATGCAATGTATAAGATTGGTTCGAAAAACAACAGCAAATTGACTGCAGTTCCAGGAAGGAAATCCTCAGGCTTTTCAAACTCCTGCGGAAATAATATTCAATCTTACTAAAGATGGCGATACCGCAGAATAGAGGCCATGGAGTCCTTAATCGGAAGGGCATCATATACAAAATGGCGTGACTTTAACAGTTTGTACTGTAGAAAAGATGCTAGCAGTCATCATATTTTCGTGGTGTGAAACCTAGTGAAATTCGCAGAAGAATGCTGCAATAGCATGAGGATGCCTGTACTGCTGAGAGAAGAGCGTACGAATTTCTAAAAATGCTTAAAAATGGGCAAACATCAATCCATGATGAGCAACACACTGGTCAGCGAGAGCCAAAAATCGACGCATTTCTATCTTAAAGTAGGTGAAAAAACATGTTTTAAATGTATTTTTCTCAAAATGAGTAATTTCCAGATTTGCAAGTCTTTAAAATGCTCCTCGCGTCATAATTTTTGACGAAAGTTTATGAAATTTATAATAAAGACTCCTGTAATACATGAAAAAAAGTTATGTATCCATTTTAGGATTCGAGGTCATTAAGGTTATCAAAGTTTAACTTAAGTGTACAAAAGTACAAAAATTTCAAGAAAATTCAGAGTACAAGCATAAAAATTGCCTGAAAATTAACTATTCAACGAAAGTACAAAAAATAATAACTCTGTTCAGAAGGTATTTATAAGCAATATAAATGCAAAATTAAGGGGAAAAGTTTAAAATTGAGTCGCAAGGAGCATTTTAAAGAAGGGTAATTTAATTTCAATTTTTTAATTATAAAATATTTTTTTAAAAATATCTATGAAATTTTATAAGGTGTTTAATATTGTTAGACTTTAATGAATATATAAGCAAAGTTTCATATGTAAAACCAAAAACATTTTTCCCCGATGGAATTAAGAAGTTAATGCAAAGGTGTGAGAAATACCTTGGAAGGAGGGTGATTACATAGAAAAATCTCTAATTCTAACATTATATATTTCGAAATATTCGATTTGCTGATACTTTTTCAGACATTCTAGTAAATTCTTTCACTGACTGAAAACTAGGCCATACAGGACGGAAAATATTTTATCGTAATACTTCCAAAAATACTTTCTCCAAATCAGAGGCTATTTTGAAATAAAGCTTCAGGGAAATTAATCAGGGAAATAACAAATTGTCACTTGTATAATTGTAAGGTATACATAAGATTCGATTCACAAGAATCGGAACTTTTGAGTGAATGAATTAAAGAAGCTGCTTGAGATATGCTAATTTCGGCATACGCGCTTGGTATAAATACCAAGCAGCTTGATTAAAAAAGGGGTTGAAGAAGAAGGTTTTGTTAAGGTGATAGATAGCGTGTTAAGGGAGCTACGAGGAAAGCAGCTCCAGGTGCTATCCTGCGCTAGTGCTTAGGGGGCCCAAAGTTTACATGGCAGAACTGCTGGTTTGACTCTCTGCTGGTTTGTGAGTATTTGCAAAGTGTATTTCTATTGAATGTTAATATATATTCCGTACAAGTAGTACGTATGCTTATTGCTGTAAAAGCAAATTCTATATGTGCAACGAATTCAATAAACATTGTTGCACGTATAAACTTTGTTTGTATCAAATTCATTTAGAGTGCCACTTCAAATTATATACACCCAAGTCTGGGTAGAAGTGAACTATTCTGTATATAATGTTTAAAAATTCAAAATTCCTGAGAAAATATATATATATATAATTCGGAAACAAAATAGGATAATTAGTTATAATACTAATTTATTTCATTAACGACAAGTTTTTGTACGAAAAAATATATAGTACATTTTATACATGTGAAAAGCAAGATCTAAAACAATTATTAAGATGAAAAATTTTATTTACTCTGTGAAAATTATCATCTAACCACAAATACTTTAATATATAAACAGCGTTCTGTTAATGTTATTTGTTTTGGTTCAGAAATCTTTTGAAATACGATCTTTTGAAATACGAGGACTAAATAAAAAAATTCTCTGGGGAAAAAATTTTAATTTCCGTATATAACTTAGTAATGATATAAAAAAGTAAAAGAAAATTTACCCACCCTGTCATATTTTAAGAAGTGGAGATTGACATATCAAGCAATAAGCAAGGATTACGTTCAAAATTATAGACAGCTGCCTTCGAATAGGGGTATGACATAGGAAATAGGGCTGAATTATACGCACTATACTGAAATAATATATATGTCAAATGAAATTCGAGATAACGTGTAATACAGATCGCGGCAGAATGGATTCCTAAATTTCTGAAGGTTACTAGGAAGTGCTGGGGTAAGGCCAGCGCGGGAGGTGACAACAGTTTGGGCAGATTTTTCTGGTTTCAGTAGACACCACGAGTTGGTCCGGTGAACATCGCGATTTCGTTAACGAAGCGTTCTTTAAAACCAACGATTCTGTATCCGTGACACAGAGGTCATTTAGGACGTACTTCGGGCTCTACGTAACTGATACCGTTTCTGATCGAAAAACAACCCTGCGATGGGTTTCAAACGCGAGATTCAAACGGAAAAAAATAGATTATGAGTACTTTACGATAATATAATTATTTTTTTATTAATATATTTCGTTAATTTAATATTATCCTTTCAAATGTGGGAATCCGTTCTGAACCACCCTGTATGTACAGCATGCAAAAGGCTTTAATGGAAAGAGATAATCGATATTTCTGAATAGATTGTACCAACCGATAAAGCGCAATAAATTCTATTTTGACTATTGCGGGGATATGGATTAGACAAACAGCATTTAGGGAAATTTTCTTCAGTCTGCTTTTCTTTTCTATATATACTCAAATAAAATTAACAGGCAAACATTCAAAAATTTGCTCAAGGTACTCTAATGAAAACAAAATGCCTTTTAAATATTTATGACCAGAAAAAAATATTTAAATGTCATTTTTTTACTGTCCTTTTTTTCCTCTTGTACTGTCAGCATAAAAACAGAAAATGAAACAGAGAATGAGAATAATTTGTCATCTGAACCACTGCATGTTTCCCTTGGAATGTTTACAGTAAAAAAAAATAACACGTGTACAAAGCGAATATTTTAAAAAGAATAGTTGATTGAAAAATGCTGCGCAACAATGTTTTTTATCCAATAAAGTTATTTCTTTCGATGTTTTTTGAATTCAAAAGACCCTGTTTAATTTTCGCTCTTTGAATAGTTTTTTTCCTAAAATACTGGTGTGTGTGGCACACATCTTTAACTATTAAACATTTATGTTAAGTTCCCAGGAAAAATGTTTCTACTAAGAGCAAAGAAAATAAATTTTTATGAATATTTAACATTTATAAAATTTAATTTTTTGCTTTTCAAAGTATTTAATTTATCTGATGTATATAAAATGATGCAACATCCATTATTCTTTGTCTTCATTATGAAATGTGAAGAAATTAATTCTGTAAATATCACTAATTTGAATACTTTACCGACATTTATTTGTTTATTAGTTATTGGATAATTTTATCTTTATCTATTTAATTACTGTGAGTACTTCACTTCAAACACTTGCGAAATTCGGCTCTTTTTTTTCATAGTATTTGGTCTCACACATTTTGTACTTTCAAGGAATAGGGGAAGTAGACATGCAGTTTACATATAAATACAAAGAACCGTGATCTGAGTTTGGTGTTAATACATGAAGTTACCTTCCGCTCGACATTGTCTTGTGGTAGCCCGCCAGCTTTCAATGCTGAGGGTGCTCAGCATTGAATAACGAACACGCGTCATTAAATACCTCCGTGTCTAGGCCGGATATGGGTACGTTATCGGTACGTTAACCCTTTGTGGGTAGTCGGATATGGGTACGTTAACCCTTTCTGCAAGTGCAAAGCTCCCCCGTTTGCACGTGCAGACATTTTTCACGATTTTTTCTTAACCTAAGGACTATTAAAAATTTTTCCAATTAAAGGTTGCAAAATGTTTTTACTTCTTTAAACTGATAACAGATGGCAGTACTAACCATTTTTTACTCATTTAACTGGAATACATTGAATGCAAGAAAAAAGTCTAGTTTTAGGCGTTTGCACTGTGAAAAAGGCGCCCCTCAAAGGGTTAAATTCATTGGGCAACTAGCTAACGCCGACCCTTGTGGTGCTATATAAACCAGAGTCGCACCCATCTGTCCGAAGCCGATATGGATCTGGTCTGGAACTTTCCTTCCAGGGGGCATTATAAACAAAAACAACAGTTATCTTCAGCTAATAAAAATTTAATCTATACTAATATATAAAGAGATAGAGCGCAATTTGTATGTGGAGGGTAATCTCCGGAACCACTGCACCTATTTGAAAAATTCTTTTCCTATTTGAAAGGTACATTATTCCAGATGGACATAGACTATATATTATGTATATCTGATTAGTAGAATGAAAGTTAGGTGCCAAAATGTTGAGCTGATGCTTCACCTTTACAAATTTTCCTTTGTCAACCATAGTCAAGTAACCATAGCAACACATCAAACGATATTTTCCTTTATTATGAGTAAAACATTTAATATTTTAAAGATTCCAGTGGAGGAGGTATTGATAAATACAAAAAGAATTTTTGAAATTGGCAACGTATAAGGGTTTATTGAAGAAAATTACATTTGGAACTACGCTTTTTATTGGACATTTAAGGTAAAAAAAGATTTACAATTTATTGGCTATCAACTGGAAATTTATTGGTATAATATTGCAGAACTTTATTCAACTTATAAACTTTATGTTTTGAATTTATGTACAATTTTATACACAATTTGCGTAAATCGAACTTGAATTATTGAACTTTATTCAAAAATCAGTGTATTTCATTGAAAATGTGAAATTTATTGATTATTTCGAATAGGCTTATGTTTGTTCCTTTATAAGTGAAAAAGTATTGCTTCAATTGAGCTGAAATTTTGTATGGATATTGTTGATAGTTCAGATTAATACATAGGTATATTATTTTTTGAAAATCGGTCCCTGGAGTTTTTGTAATTAATGTTTTAATGATTTTACCCCTAAAAGTTGCTGATTTCGACAGCTTCCGCGACTGTCCTCGTTGACAGCGAGACTATGGGGCCGAATCGTACCAAAATCGGCACGCGGGTGGCCCCCGGAGACGATTCAGTGCCTGAAGTAGCCGGATTTTTAAATTTTTATTTTAAAAAATTAAAAATTATATTAAATTTTAAATATTATTAAAATTAAAAATTATATTAAATTTTAATTAGTTATTAAATTTTTTGTGCCATTTTTGGTACTTTTTTCGTGTTTTTTTGTGTGTGAACTCTGTAGCGGATAGGCTATGGGGACAAATCGTATCAAAATCGGCATGCGGATGGCCCCCAAACACAATTCAGTGCCTGACGTTACAGTTTCCAATAAAAATTTATTTTGCCATCACCATCAACAAATCCTAAGGTCAAACATACAAATATATTGGACTTGACTTAGGGAAGATTGCTTTACTCATGGACAATTCTATGTTGGTCTCTCTAGGTCAGGAAATGCGGAGAATCAATATATTTTTAAAACCTCAGAAACACGAAACATGTGATATACCATGAAGTTTTAAAATAAATTATACCTACCTAATATCTGCTTAAGATAATTGTTGAACTCGGAAAAGTCGGGACGGGCCGCTAGTATATTAATAAAACATGTTATTAACTTAATTTCCAATGTTTCCTGCTCCTTTCTTTTATATACAATGAGGAGTATTTTGCGTATAAAAAATAATTTGATATCCTGCTATTAAACTCAATTTTTTTCAAAATAACAGCATTTACAAAGAAAAAAAGTCTTTCCAAAAACCCTGTGTTCTATTTCAAATGCCCAGAGTAGTCTAAATGCATGTAAAAACTTAAACGTATTGCATTCAGTTTTGCAACTACGTTTGGTAACAATGGTACAGTCTAACGTATGAGTTTTACATGTGATTAGTAAAGGTCCACCGAAACTTTTCAAACATATTAATCGTATCGTATTAATGTATCATATTAATGTATCGTATTTTCAATTTTGTGGAAAAGTGATTAAATGAAGAATGTATGCATGTTTCTTCAATAATGTAAATGTTTTTATCTGAATAGAGAACCCGAAAAGCACAGTTTTTTTAATTATATTTATTACTATCAAGCATCGTAACTAATTAAAATTGAAAGGTGTTTTTTTTATTCAATCTAATTTTCAAGTTTTTTATGGGACATATTTCCTTAAAGGGATGCTAGATGCTAAAAGTTCATCTAGTCTTAATGCATATTTACTGAGTTTTTGTATCTGGAATTAGTTAGATGTTTCAGGAAAGGCAAAAAATGTTTTAATGCAGGGGAAAAAATCAAGCTACAAATTAATCTTTTCATTTAAACGAACGAAGAGAGATTCGATTAAAATATCTAGGACTGTTTCAGTTTTCAATATCTACACAGATCTTTGAACTAATTTAAATTCTCAGAGGATGAAAAATCCATAAAATCACACAAGTTTATTGAAAACATTAGTTATATTGGAATTTTAATCTATATTTACTTCATGAACATTTTTTTCCTTTTTTATTTGAAAAAAAAATGTTTTTGTTTTGGACTTGTTTATAATATTAAAAGTATTTTGAAGGAAAATATTTTGAATGAAATTCCTGTTATATAAATACTATATGCATCAGTATAATATTTGAATCAATATAAAATGTTTTATCTAATAAAATGAGAGAAATGTGCTTAGTATACATATTGTGAAATACACTCTATAACAATTAAAATCGATGCACCAAGGATCTGTCCGATTGTGAAAAAATTTGGTGAAAGTAAAGAACATACACAGAATACAGAGCATTAAAATTTCGGAATAATTGAACGATTTATTCTACAGTTTGATTGCTACAAAGTGAGGAAGTCCCCCGGAGGGTACACCTTTGACCACCTTTGGTCCCTTTTGGTCTAGGTCCACCTTTGACCTAGATGCAAGCTGTCACCCGGCGTAGTGAAGTTCCCGGATGTGGTTCTAGATTTTGGTCTAGGTTTTGGTCACCTTTGGTCTAGGTCCACCTTTGACCTAGATGCAAGCTTCTGCCGGATTTCTTGCCAAATGGCCTCCAACTGTCGAGCTAAATCGGCAACATTCCGGGATAGTTGCAATTGCCTTCCCACCACGTCCCAAATGTGGCTCTATGAGGGAGAGATCAGGTGACCTACGTGGTCAAGAAAGAGTTCAGCAAGCTTGAAGACAATTCACAACAACCACGTGCCTTATGCGGCCGGGCATTATCTTGTTGAAAAGTAAATCCAGGGTGACGCGAGAGAAACGGCAACAAAACGGGTCACAGAATGTCGTCTATTTACCTCTGTACTGGAAGTGTGTCACTAATGACTACCAGAGGAGTCCGGCTCGCATATTTTGAAAGACTAGCCATTTCGGCACTCAATTGCCGGTTTGACGAAAGCATCAGTTTCGCCATCTGTTGACATATAGGAATCTTTTTATTATAAGTTTTTTTTTTTTACTTCTACGCAATTTAGTATGTTTTAAATTCTGAATTACATATATAACACAGGATTTAAAGAGATTTTAACAAAATAAATAAATGAATAAATTGAAATAAGTATATTATTGAATTTTAAATTTACTTTCTTCAAATATCTACAATAATTTTAATTTTTAAAATTTTAATGTTAATTCCGGCTCTTAGCGGAAATGGCACTCCCAGACCTGCCAACCTCAGTAAGAGCAAAATTCTGCAATATTCTACCGTGCATAAAATAATCGACATAACAACATAACACAAAACAGTATAGAAAAAAATCATAAAAGAATTACAGTCGAACCTCCATATATCGATCTTCCACATATCGAAGTTTTCTATACATCGAACTCTTAGCAAATCTCCATGTTCATTACATAGAAAACTTGTTTCTATATATCGAAAAAATCTCTATATATCAAAATTTTTTTCAAGAGAAATTGGGAGTTTTTATTCCACTTTAGAATAAAATCTCCCAAATGAATGGCATTTGAAACAATATGTCGTAGACTTCAATTCGCCGAAAATATCCCTGATTAAATTTTTAGTGGACTGAATAAATACGAACATTTCTTTGAACTTTCTGCAAAACTGGCTGTTCAGCAAGATAATCGTAGTTTTTTTTAAAACAGAATGTAACTGTGATCATTGCAACCACTGTCTGGATTATTGTTTTTTTAAAGGTATGCAGTACTCAATAAATCTTTCATATAAATTCATTTTTTAGTTATTAACTTTCATTTAATGGGATTCGCATATAAATTAGAAATGGAGTTTCGTATACGAAAATTAGATTTAATTTTTTTAGGAGAATTATAATAAAACTAAGCTCAATTCTATATATCGAAATTTCTATATGTCGAAATTTTTATATATCGAATTTTTTTCCCGCAATTTGCTACTTCGATATATGGAGGTTCGACTGCATAATGTATACTTACTTATAGTTTATAGGATCTCTTTAATAATATTACATAGTTCAAAATATTTCCTTACTGTTCAACACATCTTGAAATTATAATATTAAACAAAAGTTATATATTTGAAATTAGTAATCATACATTTTAATGTACATCTTATTTGCACTAGCAGGGACCCCAGCAGTCTATATTTTGAGTACTTCCATTTCTTTATAATGTTTGTTTTAATTAATTGCAGAAAATCTTGGAATTTTTGTACCATTTACTGTAGCTGATTTTGCTCTTTTTAAAAATTCATTGTTAAATTGTTCTTCCTAACAGCGTCCTTGTGGGTTCAATTTGCATATTAGCGAATTTTCTAAGGTTTCCATTGACATAGATGACCTGAACTGAGTAGACTTTTTCTTATGTAACTAAAAATCCGGTAATAATAGTGTCTATTCCGGAAACCCGGAAGATGCATTAACAATCCGGCATTGCCGGGGTAAATCCGGAAAGTTCGCAGGTCTGCACTCCAGACCATAACGCCCTGTTGGAGCCGATTTTAATATGTAATAATCGGTAATATTAACGAAAGAATCGCATTGTTTTTAAAACACAGACTGTAGCATTCTAATGAATTCTTCAATCAAATTGTTCGGTACAATTATCCTAGCGTTCAGTAATAATTTCTCTTTATAGATAACTAGGAAAAGGAAGCACAAGTGGACAGGTACATAAAATATCACGCGGAAAAATGTATAATTACAATAATTGTGTTAATTATAATTTTTTTATTACTTATTGCACTTTCTCAGCTAGTCCTAGCGCTCAAGAAATTCAATTTATGCTTTTATAAAATATTAATTTTTTATCAAAAAATTAATACATCAGATAAAGAAAGCATTTGTAAAAATTCCCATATTTATAAGTGGCTGTCTCTTCAAGTTATATGAAATATAACAAACATTCAGGTTTAAATTGCGACAGTTAGATAACCTTGAGTACAGTTATTTTATGCATGTATAAATACAAATCATTTCCCCAGTAATAGAACCCTGAAATTATTGATTTGCGATCAAATGAACTCATCTCAAAGGAATGTTATAATACTCTTATATGCTTTACGAGATATATAAGATTATATTTGTCTCAAATGAGTTTTAAGTATGAAATTAATATAATATTTTAAACATAAATTTTATTAAGATGAATTTTATGATTTAATTCATAGGAGAATCACATATATTTGAGTTATGTTTTAAATGCATGACTATAAATGGTGGATTATCACTTCCTCAATAGAAAGAAAATATTATTGAATAAAATTAAATTATCTTTTATCGTCTTAATATTTTTAGAAAATCTCCAGTGTTACAATCTGATCTCAATGAAGTCGTTATTTCTTCTTTGTGTATACTTTTTTAATATGGGCTCTCAAAACATTAGATGTTTTTGTAATGAGTATTAGCACATATTTAGGCGGAACAGACATTTACTAATCTCATCTTTATTTATTTATTCATTTTAGCAATTTCTTTTTTCTGCTAAAATGCTATTAAGGAAAAAGTGTCGTGCATGGGCAGAAAGAAACGTTAAGACAATATTTGAAGGAAAAAAATACAAATGTGACACAAGTGAGAAAATCAAATATTCCTGCGTCACAGGTGTGCTTGGCATCCAACTAAAATTGCTTTCTTCTTCGAAGAAAAAGAGATCCGCATTGCTCGCTTCAACTAGAAAGAAATATAGTATTGATTTTTAGCATATTACTTTCCACTAGGAAGCATGTTTTCACTGAAGAGGAAATAATTATTATTATTAATGTCTCAACACATTTATCACATGCTAAACAACAAACGATAAGCATAAGGGAAATGATTTCCTAACAGTTGAGTTACAGAATAAATTACGGGATGTGTTATCCATGTATATGAAGCAAATCACAACAATAATTATCATCTGAGCGTATAATATATAATCTCACTAGCGGTTTAATTCATTAAATTGTAGATGTGCTTGAGATTTACTTAGCATTTAATGGCGAAGTACCACTTTCATCAATTAAAAGAATTATAAAAAATGTGGTGAGGAAAAACTATGATATCAATTTATTAGAAGAAATCAATAATAAGAGATGGAGGGACTCAATCAATAAAATCCCAGACTCCCCAGATCCATTGGAGTAGCGGCCTTTCTCCTGGAGACTGGACATGACTGCCTTGGTAAACATCTATACAGTAATGGTATATAAAGCAGTCCTTTGTGCACTTTGTGCAACCAAAACTTTGAAATGGACAAAGATCATTTACTAAGTTATTTTTCATTGAACGAAGACAACTTATACAGTCGATATTGGTGGGCTAGGGAGTTGATGCAATTAACATCCAGCGACTGATTATCTTTCATGTTTATGTATTTCATATTTGCCGTTTTGATGCAATTATTGTTCTTCTCTAAGTTACTGTTTTTGTATTGTTCAGCTCTTCTATTTTTGTTTAAATGCTCCAATCTCACGCATCTTTGATGCATGGGAGCCAATGCTGTACAATCAAGTGTTTTTGGAATTAAAAAAAACAGAAACATTTAATCAAACAAGTTCTTGCTTGCAGTTAGGCACGGTTTGAACTATGTTTTTATTCATTCAATGCTCATTTTTCTATTCTCTATACATGTATATCGCTCATACTGGCTTAAAACATTTCTTTTGGTTGGTCACCAGTTTGGTTAAAAATTCAAGAGGGAAAAATGTTTGACACCTGCGATGTGTCTGCATTTTATTTTTAGATTCATATTTTATTATCTTTTTAATTTATATAAAAATGTGTATATTTTTATTTTATTGTTTGAAAGGTATTTATTGTGCATATATTTTTATTGTGCAAACAAAATTTAACAGCCAGGTGCAGCAAAAACAGAATAGGAAGTAATTGTAGAAGGGGTAAAACATCTTTAAATGTACATGACAACATGTCTGTCCTCTCGGGCGTTAATGACGGGAGTCAGTTGAAATCCTGCATGGCGTTCAGTATGACTCTTCTGTTTTCACCAATTCCATATTCGCATGACAGTTGTTGGATTCTGACGAATATGAATAGCAATAACGCGGAATGATAAACCACACTCTCGATAGGCCACGATCCTGCCGCTATCGAAATCCGACACGTGCCATTATTTTTCTTCTTATACGAGGCATAACACGATCTTCTCACAAACAACCAACATTTAAATGCCATTTCCGAATGAGAAAACAGCTGAGTAACTTTCCTTTTACACAGAGTTTGAGATGCAGTTTCTCCCTATGTCGTTCGATTGCGCTTACATGCTAATCATTTGCAAATCCCAACATCTTTTTCCTTTCATGCGAATTTGACGTTTGGATCTCCCCTCCTTCATGGTGTTGCAATTTTAATGGTCAGCAGTATATATATGGGGGGGGGGGGGAGAGAGTGTGTAATAATAACCTTTAATGTTGTCTATACCTTTAACGTTGTCTTTCTCCTTCTATAACTGGGATAATAATTCCTTGAAATCAACTGTCAATATGTCAGAAATAAAAAAACGGATATTGAGTTTCCTGGAATTCACTCATTGTGTGTCCTCCCTAAATGTTTCTGGGTAATAAAGTGAAATATAACCGACAGTTTGATTCGAAAATAGTCCCGGAGCTGGATTTAACAGGGGTAAGCCAGTTTTCATGGACTGAGTGGGTCGGATCCCAGAATTCCGTTGTTTTGTAAAGCCATTCGAAGCTTGATGGATTACAAGCGAAAGCTATCGAGGTGTTTCCTCTTCACATTTAAAACTCTGCAGAGTGACATTGTTCTTTTTAATTGCTTAACTCATACTTTAAGTGGTATTAAATTGTCATTATGTTTTATAAAGAACGTGTCTTCAAATCCACAACAACAGTAATGACAAGTTTCAAGCAATAAATATAGTTCATCTGGCCAGTCCATTAACTGCAATGGTTGTTCCGTCCAGCATCAGCAATGAACCTTCATAGGCGTAACTTTCTTATTTTGTAACGTTCTTATTTCTTTTAACAGTTTGTGGCAGCATCTACTTCTGATGAGAAATATGTTGCATGTGTAGCGAGGAGAGGGTCTAGAACGGCTTCTGCTCAATTATTCTGTTTTTTATGTTTTCTGTGTAGTGAAAGTTTTAAGCGACGTGTGGGGTTGAAAATTTTTCTCCGTCATTGTTCTGTAAGTCAAATCACAATTCATATTCTTTATGCTTATTGGGTTTTTCATTTCCCCGACGTTGATCCCTCCCATATATTCAATTAAATAGTGCAAGTGTATTCTATTAATTGTGTAAATATATAATTTTAATTGTGCAAACGTATTCTATTAATTGTGCTTATGATATTATTTTGTTTAAATTCTAAATAAATCTTAAAATCTTAAAGTCCGCTAAGTCTATAAATCTCAACAATGATAATTCATAAATTACAAGATCGTTAAACTCCTTAGTAAAAACAGGTGAAACAACAAAATTTCCCCTTTTTTTCGGACGTACGGTGCACAAGCAGACACGTGGAATGGTCTGTTGTGGCACTGAAGGGGTGAATTGTATTTGATGAAGACCACACAAAGACATTTCTCTTAAACGAAACAGACAAATAAAGGAACTTATAGTGTGTTATAATAAGGCGGGTAACTGCATTAAGTTAAAATGTTCCCTGGAGTAGAAAAATATACATTTACTTACTGTAGGTCAAACATATAAAGCTACAACACAGATAGGCGCAGACTAACTGAAAAAAAGAACATCACAAGTATCTTTATACTTATACAAGATTCTAGAAATGGCCAATAGTAGCTTTTATTGAGACATCCAATATAAATATGTGATACTAGAACAAATCTGTTTTTGCTGTTGTCAAGGGTGTCAAGTCCGAAATCGTAGTGTAGAGAAAAACGGTATTGAAAACTAACATGTTTGTGTTTTGTTTCACATATCCCAAATTCTCACCGATGAATGAAAATATTTAGGAGTGTAATTGGACTTAGCTTTCTGTACCCTTCAGTAACCCTTGATTTTTCAAATATGCCTGGTTTGATAACTCATTTCGGCCCTTTTTGGACTTAACACCCTTTTCCCAGCAAACAAAGAAATTAGAGAGAAGGCTCACAAAGAACTGAAATCAAATGATGTTGTCTTCGATTACATTGCAAAAAGAGTGAGAAAATGATAGGAAATAGAAACAAGAAGAGGAAATTAGGATGTGCAGTAAAATTATAGAATCTGATAAAATGATTAGATACAAGAAGGAAAATGAGATAATAAGAGACATAATTAATTACAAGTATTTTTCGGGCAATTGATAATGTAGACAGGTCAGACAAGTAAATTGGGAAATTAAAAATTTTTCTTTAAAAAATTCTAGGAAATCTAATTTTGACTAGGAATTAATCAGATGATTGATTTTACCGTTAGAAAAGCGTACTTCTGTCTGAATTCGTAGGAATTTTTAGCAATCATGTATTTTGCTATTCTGTATTATTTACGTACCTTGAATATTCATTGCATTGAATGCGTACATCAAGTAGACATTTCAGTTGCCTGGCATGAGATGAAATCCATTCACCAAAAGGTATTCTATAAACACATTAGTTACAAAATTAAGGTTTCAGAGTTTTCTTACGAGGAAAATAAAATGTATTTACATATAAAAAAATATTGGGTTTTTTTTCAATTAAAATGAGAAATGGTGTTTCCTAATTTGAAATGCAATGTTGCTTCAGCTCTTTGCTTGTAGATAAAAACATTTAAAAATTCATTTCCTTCCCAAAGGAGCTTACTTTTTTACCCTGTACTAAATCCTAATGCTTTAAATTAGTAGTCATCACATTTTGCGTACACAAGAATTATAAATATAATAAATCCTGTATCGTATAATTTTTAATGTGACAAGCCAACCCGTTTATAAGCTTCGTTTTCCAATTCAAATAAAAAACATTCTCTTAAAAATGATACAAACCAAACATTAAAGATAATTATATCGTAATTCAAATCAAATTTAATTTTTCATATTTACGATTCTTCTTTTCAAGTAGAAAAGTTGCTCCTTTTCCCCCATTTCCTCCTTATGAGACTGTTTAGGAAATGTTTACAACGATTATCCGCTTCTTAGGTATTAAAATATTCGAAAAAAATTCTAAGTGTTCTTACACGTGCTGCTTCTTATCAAAGAAATGCTATCTTGACTTCAACAGCCTTTTTTTAAATATTAAGAGAGTCATTGTGGATATGAATGACATCTGTTCTCCTCTTAATTGTATCATTTATGCAAAACTAAACAACCTAATATAAAAAAGAGTATGAAAAATAACAAAAAGACTGCATATGATTTATCGACCTTGTAGTTTTTGATGACTTTTAGTTGTTTAAATGAGAGGTATCACAACTCAAAAATGTTTTTCCATCTTAAATGTGTATTTGTTTCTTTTTCTATCGAACAAAAGGATTTATTGAACCGAAGAGGATCAAGACAGGCAGGGAAGTAATTTATCTTTATATATATATATATTAATTTTATACATATATACTTGGATTTTATAAAATAAAATGAAAAAAAACTTTTGTCACTTTTGTTTGCTAAAGCAACACTTAAAAGCTTAAATTTTATTATAATGTGATTTTATTAGTATTAAATAAATGAAGATTCAGTATGAGGATTTACTACTTATCTCAGCTGAAAACTAAAATGCTAAGCGACAATGATTTTCAAAGTTTTTAAGAGTTTTGTAAGAAATTTCGTTTTTTAAGTGTTTAGTGTTTTATGAAAAGCATTCAGCAAAAGAAATGTAACAGTGAAGAGATATCTTATCAAACAAGCAAGGAGAGTAGTTTGCCACTCTGTGTGAGATAACTGGGTTTATTCCCAATGATGCGACATGCTTTAGCTATGATGTTTATTATGATATATGTGTATCAATTGATCTAGAGCCATAAAATTTTTCACCTGTTTATTGCTTCCTGAAACTGATATTTTTAAGCCAAATCTACAATTAGCTTCAGTGATACATCATACCACTTCAATATACTTACTTAACGTATAATATGGGAATACGTCTTTATAACCATGTCCATCATATTATTATCAGATTCAGGATGGAAATTCTTTCATAATCTCCCATTAAGTCTGTATCTTTATGCAGACTGACATAATGGTAATTCAATGATCAAATACCTTAAGCAATATTTTACCTAGATTATATTGCTGATATGTTTAAACTTCAGGCTGAAAATATTAATTACACGCGTAATTTGTATATTATATTATTTTCGTTTCTATATATTTCAGTTATTTTTATAAAGAGATTAATATTTTTATAACATGCAACGTTTTATCATAATAAATTATATTATTTAATAATGGCCAAATATAATTTAGGTTTCCAGACTCACTATTATTTATTATAACATGTTGAATTATTCATCGAAAACTCAGTAAAATATATAGTTAATATTTATATGATTTTAGTTACAGAGAGGTATAAATTATTTGATATATGGTAAAATAAACAACTTTCTAATTCCCTTTTCTTTTAAACTATTTTCACCATTTATTTTCTTTTGAAGTTTCCACATTTGTTATAAATAATTCAGCTGTAAACCTTCCACAAAAATTAAACGAAAATAAGAAATTTTCATTATTTTCAGAGACAATGTTTGTATTTTAAGCATGGGTTAAATTTACTGAAGTGAAAAGAAAAACTGGGGTTGTTTCTTTTGCATAACAGGAATATTGCTTTAAAATTCTGTATCGGCTCGCATTTGTCATTTATTTTAAATAAAGAAAATTAATTGCCACATAAACAGGTTTACATTTAAATACATTATTGTTCATCAATCATCCATTTCGAATAATTCGGGTGGCATAATTAAAGGACCTGTTTATTTAACTACTTAATTCAATTACTTTTCTGGGAAAATAAAACATAAAATTCCTATTAAATGCATTCAAATTATATTTAGTTTTTTAAATTCCATATGCATAATATTCCATTAATTCACGCACACGTTGACACATATACAACCAAATCATATCATTTATTATATTATCTATTGATATGTAAAATTAATTTCTTGCAGTTTCTTGAACCCACGAGGATAGACATAACTGTGAGAAAGCATGTCAATATTAGAGAGATAAACAACATATTCTTCCAGTTCACGTGATAATATGACAATCTGAGGAAATCTTTTACCTTTATGCATTCCTTTTTCATTAAAAAGAAAATAATCTGTTAAAAGAAATAACTTGATCCTAGGCAAGTAGTAAAATATATCATTATAATATCATTCGAACTGTTATTATTTTCACATGATTACTTCGCAATAAGAATAGAAAATAACAAAGTAGCAATGGTGGAAAATATTTCTTAAGTAAATTTCGCAGAAAATAGAAAGGCGTACATTTTTCGTATAAATGAACAAATATCAAAATTTATCGCTGAGATTTCAATATTGGGATATTTAGGATTAATATGTATATATATATATATATATATATAAATTTTTGATGTAAGACATTCAAATAGTTTTCACATATAATTATTAAGCAAGTATAGCGGAGTCTAAATGTTATTCTTAGTGCAACTGTAATAATTCATCTCTGTTTATCAAAATACTAGAATAAACTGTTTTAAAAGTATAAAGACATTAAATATACATTCAGAGTTCATTTTTGCAACTGAGTCACTTTTCTGTAAAATCTTGCAATTTTATTAAGCTTGCTGGTTGCCAGATTCGGTAGATATTCTGGACTTAATCCAAATCAGTTTTATTCATCCTGTTCCGTTACTTCTATCTCACTTTGAAATTATTTACCATTCAGATACACATTACGAGCCAAAGGTTCCTCCTATGGTATAAAATAAAGTCTGTCCGCGATGGCCATATTATTACAGAACCATGATTAGTGTTAAACACGTTAAACCACTCTTTATTTGAAAAAGAATTTGGAATCCTTTCACTCTCTTGTTGGAACGTGCAATCATTGCATCCCTGTTGGAATCTTTGCTTTCTGTAGACGGTAACTACCGTGTCCTCGTATGTTATGGTAATCTTCAGAGTTACGCCTGCCATTTCAGAAGTTCTGTTAAATATATGCTCTCTTCTACTGTGTCTGAGCAGGCTCGTGGCTCAAATGATGCCAGTAGCAGTTCTAACTATCCGGGTCATCAAGGTTCACCTTATTCTTAACGGTGAAGATCGAGGTAATCTATTCCTTCTTCCACTACATGGGACACGAGTCCCAATGCAATCTACCTAGTTTATTGTTCTCATTGAATTTGGACCCAGGACGCATTTTTTCTAAACACGATGTTACCGTTTTCTCCTATTCGACAATGAGCTGTTAGTAATCACCATTTTGGGGATGCTATCTTAAAAATCACTTCCTTACTCCATCCGATTTCTTTAAAAAAAATTCCAAACCGGTAATACTCCCTTATGTCTTACCTTTTTTGCCATCTCCACTCTAGAAAGGAGTAATCCGTGAAGTATGCCTACAATCAAAAATAAAGGGCTACAATTATGGGATTTTTAGAAGCTACTATGCTACTATACATACGCACATGACAAAAAATATTAATTTGCAAACTAATTAACTGAAAAATTAAAGCTCGCATTTTTTAAAATTATGATACAGTTCAGATTTTAATACTTTGCATTTTTATGTTACTTTTACGCTATCAATAACAAAAAGGATTTTCAAACTTTTGTTATCGAGGGTTAAAATTAGTATCCTGAAAAAATCAACTTTAGTTTCACTTTTAAATTTAACATGTCTTTATACTTTTGAGACGTACTTTATATATATATATATATGGCAGTGAATAAAAAGAAATTTCCTAATTACTACTTTTTTATCATTTCAAGAAAAATTTTGCTCGTAACTCAGGACAATATCTTTGAGCGCAAATTATTAATACTTTATTTGTCAGAAGCTTCAGACTTTCCTCCAGGGAGATTTTGATGTAGATTTAATGAAGATTTTTTTTCACTTTTTTTAGCATGCTTACAGCCCTTAATCTAATTTTTTCCTCACATGCTCTATTACTCGAGGAATGTTTCCGTAGTTCAAGCATCAAAGGAGGCTAAATAATTCGTGTGGACGCTTAACAGTTCTAAAAGATATATTTATATGTTAACTGTTACTTTTGGGGGAAGAAAATCCGTACACTATTGAGAAAAAGAAGACTCATTCAATCTCATCAAAGTGACCTATAAGAGTGTTATTTTTCAATGACGCAGAGGATCGAATACATATGGTGAGTAATGACTCGGCTCTCCAAATCATTACCCGCGGGAAATGTCGTTGCAATGGAGGTTTTCATCTGCTCATTTTACTCAAAAAGATAAGTACGAGTCATCACCGAATATTTTGTTACCCATTAAGAAGCCTGCAAGTATTTTTGTATAAGACTTTACCATACTTGTCTACTACTTAATAACAGGGATCTAAATGTCCCGAGAATGCATAGTGCTTGTCTCTTCCAGTTGTTTAAACATGAAACGACCTTGATACAGGAGATACAATATTTCATAGGATAGATTACATTCGGAAAATGTGTTTTTGCAAATTTGTTTTCGCCTATCTAGTCTGGTTTTTCTAGGATAGTGCTTTATTAGACATCCAAGGATTTTGGTTTCGATATGCTAATCTCTTTAGGTGTACTTTTTGCAAAAACATATCAATTTACCCATAGGAAAGTTACACGTAGGAGTTATCAATTTACCTATAGGAATGATACAATATGGAAACGATTTAATATTTTAAATGCAAATTATTGAATCTAAACATACAGTTAATATAATGCCTGCTAGTATCTTAACCCGTGTTTAAACAATATCCCTGAGTCGTAGATACTACACTTGTCGCAAGCCAATTACTTACAATCAGTTAAAGCTTCTCCTCACATCAAGTTAACTTCACTTAAGTTAAGTGGTACTAATTCCTCATGGATAATGAATTTCTTTTAAGTTCCTATTTAAATGTTTTATTACCGTAGGCTCTCCCCAATAGAAAATGAATTTATTAGGGTTTGTCTTTTTTCAGTAAATATATTTTAGTAATGTCAGAAAAAAAATACATATTAATCTTTTTTTAATTGATTGAAGCATAAATCTAGTTTACAGAGAATCTAACCAGACTTCCTCTATAGGAAATAACGGTAGATAACCAAGTTTATTGTAAGAAATTTTCATGAGCTATTAAATCAAATTTCTGAGAAGGAAAGCCTTTTCTACATCTTTGACGGTAACATACCATTTGCATCGCATAATGAAATCATTCAGCAAATTTTGTATTCCTCAATTTTCTACGGTATTTTAATATTATGTTTAAATATTAAAAGAAAAGTGTTTAACAGTGTTAATCATAATGGACTTTACTTTTATTACCGAAGAAATTGGCGTCAAAATTTTTGGGTCTGAAATTTAGTGTTAATGCATAATGTAACAAATTTAAATCTCCCAAAAATGCATTGTAGTCACCACAATAAAATTTTATAGTAATAAAGGTAGTAAAATTTGGCCATTTAATTAGTATTAGACGTCAAGGTGTCAAATATATCTTTATTTGAATATCTAATCTTTTAAATGCCCAATAGCCTAATGAAATATTTAATTTTAGAAAAATTAAATTCAGTAATAGATTATATTTTAGATGCTAGGAAAAATAGCAGTACAAGCTCAAAACAATTCATCCATGACATCCAAGATTAGAGATGTAACACTTTTCATTAGATCGGCTGACCAAAACAACGAAAAAATAATATATCATCGAGTCAAAATTTAGTTTGGGCATAACTTTTTAAGAGGAGTATGCAAAGGTAGGAGTTTTTTTACATTAATATCAGTCTATTTGATTAATTGTATAAATGTTGAACTATTTATCTAGAATGATACATGGTCAATTTTCAGTAAAAGATTGACTAGCAAATTTTTGCTTCTAATTTGTCATCCATGATACGCTAAATGTCATGCCATAAAGAAGGCAAATTTCGGCCATCGGGTGTTTGGTTGAAAATGCTAATTTCGAATGGTGCTTTTACTGCCTACTATACGTATATGCCCATGCCACTGTACGAAGTACTTGCATCATGTATATGAGAACATTATTATAGTTGATGTGTGTGCCACAGCCGAATTTTTAATGTGTGGGAGAAGAATAACCTTTAATATAACTTTTGTTCACGACGTTTCCTAGTCGCTTAACACTTGCACGAGTTAATTAATCGCAAATTCCTTCAGCTAAATATTTACGAATAATTTTTATTAAATTAGCATATCCTAGATCGTACACACAGAAACTCCAAGTAATACTAAATAATAATCTTACTTAAAAGAGAACTTACGCATTTTTTACAAAGATCGGATACTTTAGAAATCAAGTATAATTAAGCCCTAATTATGTTTAAATATATACCACTTTTTCATTAAACGTGATATAAAAGATAAGTTATGACTCTAAAATGTAACGTAATTAATTATAAAAAAATTTAATTTAATTGTGGTTCAAAAGCAGTTTTAAAATAAAAATCAGTAATTCGAGCTTTCAAATTTTAAAGTTGTATTTTCTGAGTTTTAAATTCTATGCAAAAAATAATCTTTCGTAAAGTGGAATGTTTCAAAAATGCAAAAAATTATTTTATTGAAACCGTTAACATATAATAAATAGACATAAGTTGATTGTCAAGTAAACTCAAATTACTGACTATGTAAAAATACGAATGTAAACCTAAAATATAGTTAACATGAAACTATTTGAATGAAAATAAATTTTAATATTCATAGCGAAAATAAATTATTTAAATTACTTTCTCACACTACTCTTCGCCAAAATAATTTATAAAAAAAATTAATTTTCTCTAAATCAGCAAAATAAATTGAATCACACTTTTACAAAAAAAATTCCAAAACAAATGTAATATCTTTCCTAACATCCAGTTAACTGCAATAAAGAAGATTTTTTCCCTTAACCGGTCATTTTATATGATTCATCGACTGTTTGTTCAAATAGAATTTATGGAATTATTACACTTCTAGAAATTATGCACTTATCATCTCTTTCAAAGTAGCCATTTGAAGATTTATTTTCTTCTTATACAAAAAATCCCGAAGTCAATAATAAAATACCTTTTTCAAATTCTACGCAGGATATTACGCTCTTCCTTTTTTTAAAAACTTAGTTGTAAGAAAACTTTTTATTTCTAAATGACCAAACAAAGAGTTTCGAGCAGTTCTATAAAAGAATGAGCCTATCAGAAATCCTCCCTTTTTATGTTTTTGAGCTCCTGAAGTTGTGTAATGGCGTTCGAAAATAAATTTGAGGCACTTCTTTCAGACTACATATCGACTGATTTCGCTTTTAATCGAGTTTTGGAATGTGATAAGGTAAATCCTTTATACGATGTAGTCTTACACTCTAGTGGCTCAAATAGATAATTTAAAACGATTCTTTAGTTAAAACTATTTACCTACAACCATACAGTGAAAGGGAGGGGCAATTTTTTACGTATCATAAAGCATCCACAATAGTGTAATCAGCCACATCAATGGTGGCTAATCCCCGTAGCTCTTCCTACAGACCAGTTTCACCGATCTAAGTTTTCCTATCATCACACAGTAGAAAGCACAATACACCTAATTCTGTTTTTACACGATAGATATGTTCTTGAAGAATACGTGTAATAAAAAAACATTGTGTCTATGGAAGAAAAAAAAATTGGTTCCGGATCTAAAATATCAGTAAAAATAATTTTTAAAAAACCATATGAAAATATTCGTTATAAGCATTTTATTTCAACAAAATAGGACACAGGAAATAATATGTAATGAAAATGAAAAAAAAAATCGTCATGAACAGGCAACAACAAAAAAGTTTTACATATAATATTTTTTATTCTTTTTCACTTTCTGACAATATACGGCAGCATTATGTTTTGCGCACGACTGGAATATCACTGATATCACTAGAAATGTTACGGACATCAACTTCTTCCTCTATTAATGAAATTATTTCTGTGATCTCTTGAGCAAAACCAGACAACACTGATATCACAAGAAATGCTGCGGACATCAACTTCTTCCTCTATTAATGAAATTATTTCTGTGATCTCTTGAGCAAAATCAGACAACACTGATATCACTAGAAATGCTGCGGACATCAACTTCTTCCTCTATTAATGAAATTATTTCTGTGATCTCTTGAGGAAAATCAGACAACACTGATATCACTAGAAATGCTGCGGACATCAACTTCTTCCTCTATTAATGAAATTATTTCTGTGATCTCTTGAGCGAAATCAGACAACACTGATATCACTAGAAATGCTGCGGACATCAACTTCTTAATCTATTAATGAAATTATTTCTGTGATCTCTTGAGCAAAATCAGCACGAGTTTCCTCTGGTGCTGATGATTGATCGGTTTTACAAACGAATTCTGTTTTTAAGGGGACCCATGACCGTTGTGTTCGTGTTTCGATTAGGCCGTCATTTACTTCTCTGTAAGAGGCTGTCAACAACTTCAGTTCACGTTGAAACTTCCCAGCACGTTTATCATTAGTGTTATGTTTGACAAAATGATTACCCAATTTTTTGGCCAGTTCCAGACCTTCTGTTATTAAATCTGCATTTAGAACAAGGTCGTTTTCTTTCAATTTCTCCATTTTTGATAGAATAAAAGAAGAAAATGTTTTTACGGACTGAATTCTTGAATCAAAACCGAACTGGATACACCATCGGCAAAAATAATACGACACAAAAAAAATTTGTTTTCTTAGAATTTAGGAAAAAAAAAAATATAATAATTACAAGATAAAAAGAACTTTTTATATACCATGTTTTTAAATTTTCTGTTGAATCATATATCTTGACAATTTTATGTATTAATAAATACTTTTTTAAAATTTTTTTGATGAATTATCCTATCAACTTGAAAGAAAATAAAGTTAATTGGAAGTTAACTTGCGTTTAACTTTTCGTTCCCGTCCCGGTCGATAGATGGCTGCACCAGTCTACAAAACAAAATTAACTGAAAATGAATTCAAACCTGCTTAAAGATGTCTAAAAGTATATAAAAAATGCATGGTCATCGTGTTCTGAGCTATTCTAAAATTTTCAAATGTCGGGAAGTTAGTTAAAAATCGATTGCAAGATTTGTAAGGTACAAACACACACACACACAAACAAACAAGAAAGCAAGTAAATAAAAACATGGTAAAAATTTAATTGGACCACTCGTGTTAAATCAAATTGACTCGCATAAAAAGAGAATGAAATATTTTTTTGAATTCGTGTTAAATCAAATTCGCATAAAAAAGGTTCGTTCAAAAACAGAATAAGGTGTATATAACACGACATTACTCCACAAGAATTGTGGTTCGAATTTAGAGCCGACAATTTTGATTTGTCCCAAAGCAACTGGCTTGAAAATCCTATTATTATACGCACAAACATACACAACGTACATACACACATATATTGAAATATTTGTCAGTTTTCTTTATTTACATTAGTTATAATTTTTACATTATTTACCAGTCATAGCTGTATTTTTTCCTATTAAGAAACTCAAACGCCTTCTTCCCTTTGTTGGGATTTCCAGATAGATTCCCAGTGGATGACAATGAGTTAGTAGAATTATAAAAATTACCTTCTTTCAAATGCTGATTCTTCCACTACCCTAAAACACGTGTAAAATATTACAATAAAATATTGTCCTTTTCTGGGGATAAATGCTTTATTAATTGTCATCTAAAGTGAAGATGTAATTACTTGCCTCGTAATTTCTTTTGTTGAGTTTGGTTTTTAATTCGTTAAGTTTCGAAGATGTAGTGATGAATAATCATTATTTATTTAATCATAATAACCTGTGAATATACTTTATGGAATTATGTTGAGTTATTGACTTTCTGTGTTATATATATATACAGGGCTAGATTTGAGGCGGAAAGCGCCGAAACGGCGTTCCGGTACCTCTCTTTAGGTACCTCTCTTTACCAATAATTTGGAATACCCCCCCCCCCCCCCACACACACACACCTCCCGGAAGGTTACCGTTCCGGCACCTCTATTTCTAGAAATCTAGCACTGTATATATATATATATATATATATATATATATATATATATATAAATATATATATATATATATATATATATGTGTGTGTGTGTGTGTGTGTGTGTGTGTGTGTGTGTGTGTGTGTGTGTGTGTATATCGCAAGACCGCAACTTACGCAGAACTGAGTGTTACTTTTGATTCGACTTACTTTTCTTTATTAATCATGGTATCAATATTATACTACTCTATTGATACATTTATTAGCGTAAAGAACAAGTAATTAATTCTACGTATTTGTTTGTACTAGTAATCAAACAGTTAGCATTTTTTCATTAAGGTAAATTTTAAGTCGTTATTTCATGGGATGATCCGCTGATATAAGATTTTAGCAGTTTGGAAGAGTTAGAATGGAATCAACCGCGTCTTATGACCTACGTCTTCCTAAGAACTAAGTTTACTACGAGGTCCACATCTGAGAAAGAGCGAAGCTATATATGTCAAACCACCTAGAAGATCAACCACCGTTACAAAGATGAGTAAAACCTTCGTTTTAGATAGCAAATATTTCTTTTATTTCCTTAAGATGAAAGATTGAACTATTGAACTATCTGAGCAGATCTGTTCAAATTGAACTATCTGAAGGATTCTAAAATTTCATTTTCAATGCATTTTAATTCCTTCTGGATTAAATTTCTCCAAAAAGTACAAATTTTGTTATTTTGTGGTTGGGCCTAGTATGTTATTTGATTACTACATAAAATTGCTATGAATATTGCGTATCATTTGCGTATTCTTCAATTTTTTTTTTCTCTATAGCGTCAAATGTAGCCAATATCTGGTCAAATTTTATGTAAACTTAAGTCTAATTTTAAATACGTTATATGTTTTGTATGTTTGGTTGTTGTTTCAAAACTTGAACTTACTTTGGAAAAATCCTTAGACTCTACTATTAATAATTACATACGGATAAAAATCTTTACGTTGAGGAAAAGTAATATTTCCCCTATTTCAACT
>OU015492.1:187261258-187388737 GCA_907164885.2 Dolomedes plantarius | reverse complement strand
AAGAAAAATGTTACTTGCTTTTCGTCCCTTCTCTCTTTTGTAAATAACAGAAATATTTGCTCTTCGGAAATATTGGTGTTGAAAAGTAAGGCATGCATATATTTTTACGGATAAACCATACCAGGTTGTCAGCTCGGCATACCTGCGCAAAAACATACCTAAATATATACTAATTTATCATATATTGATATGAAATATTTCAAAATTTTAAGTATTTAACCACTTTAAAAAATTTAAATATTTTAAAATCTTGATTTTATTTTTAACCGTAAAAATAACGGTGTTCGGTCTTTTTAGTAAGAAAAATATTCTCGTCTTTCTAGTGTTAAATACCTCTATGTCTAGACTGGATATAGGCACATTAAATCCCTATAATGAAAAGTACCTCTATGAGGTCAAATATGGAGGGAAAGGTTACGAGCCCTCCAGATGTCACCCTGGTGGTGCTCTGGGAAATCTGAGGTCGCGCGTAGCTAAGACAGACTACGACCCTTGCGGGGCTATTATAAACCGGAACCGCACTACTCAAGCCGCAAATGCAATATGAACCTAGTATGTTAATTCAAGCGAGGGTGCATTAGTAACAACAGCAAAAACATGTTTGTATGTATAGATGCATGTGTGTCTCATTGTTACCTATATTATCATTATCTATAATGATAAAACAGTTTCGTAACTGACTGACTGACATATAACGCACAGGCCAAACCACTGGACCTAAAGGGCTGAAACTTTGCATGGCGATTCTAATTATAGTGTAGGGGTGCACTAAGGAAGATTTTTGAAAGATGCTTCTTAGATTTTTTTAAATTAATTTTTTAAGCTGTTTTGTAACATTCTTTAAAGTTAGTATTTAAAATAATAATCCGAGGGTTATAAAATTTATATCACGAGAAAGGTCATAAAAATTCCTTTAATATTAAATCTTTTTAGAATCTTTACCTCCCTTTTCTGATTTTTGGTGAATTTTTAAAGATAAATTTTTAGAATTTAATTTATTAAATGCTGATCACGTGGATTATTTTCTTTAAACTATCGATAGTTTAAAGTAATTGTGCGTCACGTGCATAACAACGATATAAACAAAAAAAATATTTTTTCTTGCTAAGGCTGCAGACGATTGTCCATTATCCAAAAAAATATTAAAATACAGTAAAATAAATGTTCTTCAAGCTGTACTATATTCTTTAGTATGTTCTATTAGACTTAATTTGAATATTTTCTTCTTCATTATATTGTCTATAAATATATCCGTTACTATTTTCTTATAAATATATTTTTTCGTTTTCTTTACTATATATGATATATATGAATATATTGGCATTAAATGCATACATTGACCGTTGTATTTAATTTCAATGTACTCCGTAGCGAAGTATGGATTTTCAGCTAGTTTTATCATATTTTTATATAATTTTCTATTTACATTTTTGTAGTTTTTATATTCCTCTATTACTATTTAACATATTTTACTAATTTATCACATATAATGAAGGAGAAAGAGAAATTCTTTCGAAACAACATTAAATAAGTCATAAAAATATGGTAAAAATCCAAAACATTGAAAACGTAAAACAAAAAGAAGTGCGCAGGAATAGAATTTCAAAAATTGTGCAAATATGCCTACGCATAAAAAGAGAAGAATAACAATCTTTTTCCGGTCGAAAAGTCTTCTCCCTCCTCCTCAGAAAATTCTCTTATCTGAAATCATTTTTCACCACATGAAGCATTTTAATGGAAACTCTCTGTTAGTGACATCGAAGTTTGACAAATGGTGTTACACAACAAATTTATGTCCAGTGGTTGGAAAGTTATTTTTATATACTGATTATAAATAGTACTTATTTTTCCTGTAATACTGAAATTTATACAGTATTTCCCTCATAAGTAATATTGTTACATTCAAGATATCCCCCATGTCATAAATAGAACATGTTACATTTATGAATTTTTGACATTAACAGTTACTGGTTATTTCTATCTCCAGTATTTAACGATTCTTAGATTCGGCACTTATTTTGTGTATCGTGATCATAAATAGTACTTATTTTCCCTGTAATACTGAAATTTATACAGTATTTCCCTCATAAGTAATATTGTTACATTCAAGATATCCCCCATGTCATAAATAGAATATGTTACATTTATGAATTTTTGACATTAACAGTTACTGGTTATTTCTATCTCCAGAATTTAACGGTTCTTAGATTCGGCACTTATTTTGTGTATCGTGATCATAAATAGTACTTATTTTCCCTGTAATACTGAAATTTATACAGTATTTCCCTCATAAGTAATATTGTTACATTCAAGATATCCCCCATGTCATAAATAGAACATGTTACATTTATGAATTTTTGACATTAACAGTTACTGGTTATTTCTATCTCCAGTATTTAACGGTTCTTAGATTCGGCACTTATTTTGTGTATCGTGATCATAAATAGTACTTATTTTCCCTGTAATACTGAAATTTATACAGTATTTCCCTCATAAGTAATATTGTTACATTCAAGATATCCCCCATGTCATAAATAGAACATGTTACATTTATGAATTTTTGGCATTATCAGTTACTGGTTAATTCTATCTCCAGAATTTAACGGTTCTTAGATTCGGCACTTATTTTGTGTATCGTGATCATAAATAGTACTTATTTTCCCTGTAATACTGAAGTTTATACAGTATTTCCCTCATAAGTAATATTGTTACATTGAAGATATCCCCCATGTCATAAATAGAACATGTTACATTTATGAATTTTTGACATTAACAATTACTGGTTATTTCTATCTCCAGTATTTAACGGTTCTTAGATTCGGCACTTATTTTGTGTATCGTGATCATAAAGCATTCCAGTTCCTTTTTGCACATCTGGGAACAGTTTTTGCTGTTGTATAATGACACTTTTCACTAAATTCTAAGACATACGTCCCGTTCTATATAAATTGTAACATCAAACATTTAATCAAAATTAATAGTTTAATTAAATAATTAAATTCTTAGTAAGAATTTTTATTGAATAGATCGCTGACTTAGAAGAAAAATAAATAGTTTGTTACTTTGGTTGCAGGAAAAATTTACTTCGATAGTGTTTTTGAAATGTAAACGAATTTGAGATCTTTTGAGGATCTTTTCCATTTTTAATACGTGATAACTTACTTGATAATTTTTACTGCATTTTCATGCATTTTTCTGGTATTTGTTATAACAAATATTATTATTTAGATTTCTATTTCTCTTAATTCTTTTTATAAAGAAATAGGTATGCATTAATTATACCAGTGTCAGATTGATGTAATTACCAAATTACATAAATCAAATTTGTAATGCAAAAATATAGATATAATTGACGTAAATTTCTTCTAACTGTAGAATAGACTTCAAGGAATACACACACACACATACATACATATATATTTATATATATATATATATATATATATATATATATATATATACAGGGCCAGATTTAGATGAAAAGAGGCCCTAGACTATTCCACTTATGAGGCCCTTTCACCTCTCATTTTTAAATTTGTAAATTACATGAGAGATAATAAAATACATCATTACTGTGATATTTATCAATATATTAAATGAAACATGTTGTTATTGGTACTAACCTATATATATTCAATACATTAAAGATTAAACCAAATTAAGATAAATTTATTAGAATGTAGGCCCCTCTTGGTCTTGAGGCCGTAGGCTGAAGCCTAGTTAGCCTATAGGAAAATCCGTCCCTGTATATATATATATATATATATTATATATATAAAACATATTAAATTTGAAAGGAAAAAAAGTCTAATTGAAAGTAAAAATGAAAACATACCGTGAAACCTCATCCCTAGACTGTTCGAACGCTTATAAATAACAAAAAAGTGAAGTATCTGATTCTAAAAGAAAATCCACCGACTCAAAGATCCATTGCATCGAAACTAGGAATGTCTTCTGCACTGTAATTAAAATCATTCATAAAGATTAAGTCAAAAAAGATGCTTAAACCTAAAGTTCATCTGCTCTTGCCAAATCATATTGATGGACGAAAAATAAATTGCAGAAAATTATATAAGAAACAGATAGTTGCTTAAAAATGGAAATTTGTGGTAACACTCGATGATCTATTGCTCAACTGATGGGAATTACCGTACGAAGTGGCTTTGTCACTGTACAGAAAAGTGTCCCAAGAGGATTCATGATAGTTGCAGGATTTTGTTTCAACGACAAATTAAAAATCAAAAAAGTCTCAAGTAAAGCCAAAATTAATTCACTTTACTGTCAGCAAAATATTTTAGAACCAATATTTTAGAACCAATTCCAGCCTTATGTGGGTAGGACATTCATAAATTTGAGCTTCATATGGACAAAGCCTCTAGTCACACGTCTAAATCAACTGCCGCTTATTTAGCAAAGAAAGAATAAGAAAAGGGACTATTTAATGAAATACCTGTAAAATCACCTGACGCTTCTCCAATAGATTTTCACACTTTCGATTTAATACAAACGATCTTAAGTAAAACGGCATCCAAGAACACTGAACGGGCTTTTGGAAAACGGTCCAAGAGGAATTGGGGTAAAATTGATATGACTGTACAAAGAAAAAGTTTACTTTCATGAAAAATTTGAGCGAGAGTTATTAACGAGAACCATGACTATCAGATAGACGCAAATCGCAGCAAAAAATACGGTAATTATACAGAAAATTTAAATATCAAATTTGTTTCTATAAAGTGTGAACGACCTTTTGTAGAATGAATAGTTCAATATACAAGGTATTTCATCAAGACCCCCCAAACTCTGCGAAGCCAGATTCCTTGCTTGGAGTACATAAAAAAAAGAACTGTATCTCTACGACCCATAGTTTTCGAGAAAAATGCGAGAGAAAAGTATGACGTCATGTCCAAAAAGAAATTTATTGGAAACATCGGTATTTGCATATGTTTACATAGGAAGATGTTCAAAATTTCCACCATGCATATTGAGGCATGCGTGTGAGCGCCATGGAATGGCTGACAGCACACATTGCAGCAGCGTGGTGTCCACAAAAGTACACACAGCATGAGGACAACCAACTAAGTCACTTTCTATAGTAACTAGGTCTCAATAGACCAATTCTTTCAGATGGCCCCATAAGAAGAAATCCAAATGTGTCAGATCTGGCGATCGTGGCGGCCATGAAACCGGACCCCCCCCCCCCCACGTCCAATCCATCGGCCTGGGTATTCCATATCTATCCAATCCGGTACACGAGAGATGAAATGCGCCGGAGCTCCATCATGCAGGAAATACCAAGTATGAATGTCCCGTGAGCCGTTCAGGCAGCAGATATGGTCCAATCATGGGATTGCCTAGTATGCCAGCCCACACATTTACAGACCAGCGGACCTGATGTCTCTGCGGGCGGATAGCATGAGGATTGGACTCTGACCATAGATGGCTGTTGAAGACCTCATCACGTGTGAAGCATGCTTCATCCGTCCACACGATATGTGCAATGAAAGGATTATCGGCTTCATGTTGTTGCAATAGCTATTCACAAGTTAATGAGTCGCAGAAAGTTATCTGGAAGTAGATCTTGCACGGTTGTGTAGCGATATGGGTATAGCCCCTCTACCCGTAATAGCCAGTACACAGCACTGATACTCACATTCAGCTCCTTGGTTAGAGCACGTGTGCTCAGTTCGGAAGTTTCTTCCACCCTCCGAAGTATCGCATCTTTCTGTGCTGGCGTCAGCCCGCCATGCGTTCTTCCGCCAACATCGTGGAGAATGTGTGTCGTGTCGACGCTTCCAGTATTTCTCAGGTTGTCGTCCAACCTGCGGATGACTTTCGCATCGGGAGGACGACGTGATAGATAGCGACGGGCATACTCCGTAGCAGTTCGTAAGGTATTACCATTATACTGACCGAAGATAAAGTACATGTCGCAATATTCAAGAACAGAATACATTATCACCATGCAAATATTACCGCTAGCTACTAGATGCGGCCTTTTAAATTCGATTCAAACGCAAACTTGACGTCATTGCACGGCGCGTGAATGCATGCCTCGATATGCGCGGTGGATATTTTTAACATCTTCGTCTACAAACATATGCAAATACCGATGTTCTTGTTTCCAATAAACTTGTTTTTCGCACACCGGATAAGACGTCTTACTTTTCTCTGGCAATTTTTTCTCGAAAGCTGTGGGTCTTAGAGGTGCAATTTTTTGGGCATTTTTTATGTTCTCCACGCAAGGAATCTGGCTTTGCAGAGTTTCGGCTGTGTTGATGAAACACCCTGTATAGAGAGGTCGGAGAAGGGATGTTTCAATTATGGCCACCCGGCATATACACATATTCATTAATAGTACGTGTATATATATATATATATATACACATTAGACAGAGGATTAGAACTTAATTCCATGTTTGAAGCTAACAATTTTTTACTATAGAAAAGACGTTGTTTTATTTAGTTATTTTGTAATTCTATAACGAAAAAATTCTGGAATAATTACAGAAAGTAAAATATGTAATGAGTAATAAATATTTAATAAACTCTATTTATTAAAGGTTTTATCTATAGAATTTTAATGTAAATCATTTAAAATTTTATCTCATTATTTTTAAACTCATAGAGCCACTTTATTTATCAATTTAGTTACAAGTAAACATTGCCTTATTTATTTCCTTTTGTTGAACACTGTTTTCTTTTAAGAAAGAAAAATTTATTCCATCGTGGCAAACACTTTGTCTCAAGAACAATCCCCATCAACACGGCGGTTTCGATAGCTGCTTTATTACGAGAGCCCGATATACGGCAGCTTATATTCTCCCTTAGTAGGGGACAAGACAGAAACGTCCATGTATTAACCGGGATTCGAACCCGAGCCCATGCGTGAAAGCTCAAGATGTAATGCACTGTACTATGTGAGAGGCTTAAATTAACTGTATTTATTTATTTATTTTTCATTATAACTGAAAGTTACGGTTTCGGTGGAAATTTCCTTTGACATTTTTGTATAAAAAGGAATACAGAACTGTTTCAAATGTGCTAGCTTTAAGATATATAGGATAGGAAAAAAATCAGGGATGGTTTTACGTAGTAAAACTAATTTGACAGACTTTGAAATAAATAGCACTTTTGTTGAATTGTGTAACATATTAAAGTATTACGTTTCATTGTAACAACTCTTAAAAAAATAGAATACATGTTTAAAAATTTACAAATACCTATGATTTCATTCATTGAAATATAAAAAATATTGAAACATTTTGAATGAATAAAAAAAATTGTTACAAAGGACAAAATTTCCTAATTTCTGAAACAAGATTGCATGCAAAATATATGGGACTAAAATTCACAGACCATAATCAGCATTTTGATTTGTTTTAGTAATTATACATTGATGACACAAAGAGGACAGCTGTTAGGTTATATATCTTTTATCTGACTGATAAAAAAAGAAGGGAAAAAATTCTTTCGCTTAAAAGTATATATAATTACACGTCTAGTTGGAACGGAAAACTTAAATACCATTTCTGCTTTCAGAATTTTTTTCAAGCAATGTATTATTTTTCTGTTAATAATGAAGTCTATAGGTTTGTTTTTACTGCATTCGTTGGCTATATGTGATATGAATTACTAAATTATCTATGTCTGAGAAAGTCTCTTGAAGAGTGCCAGGAAAGAAACAAACACAAAATTAAAGATAGAATAAGTCTCGTTTTCTTTTTTTTCTTTTACTGAACGTTAAATTTTAAAAAAAAGCACTATTATTATTAACTAACTATACTATAGCTTGATATTTTTGCTTGAATTCAGAACAGAAAGAAAGTAAATTTATGACTTCAAGAACTTAAGTGCGTGTGTGTTTAGCCGTTTATCCATAAAATACTTGTCTTATCTACAAAACACTCAACTACAGAAAATTTTAAAAAGTTCCATTTCCCAAACTTAATGATGTTCAGTTTTTTTTTTAGTTCTATTTCTCTTTCGCAAAGTATACCTCATTATTTTTTACACATAACCCTCGATTAATAGTATCGGTTATCAGGTTTAAGTTAATAAAAAAAACATGTCCTTCTACAAATGATAAATCAAACTCCTAATCAAACAAATGCACTTAACCTGGAGGGGAAATTTTTTTTTCTTTTATTGGCACGAAGCGAGTGTCTTGTAATAAACTATGAAAAAAAAAAACTTTCATTGGAAATAATTTGTTAGAAATCCATGCCAGTGACAGAAATATTTCATTAAAAACTTCATTCGGTGAAATAATGGTTTAGGTAAGATCCATTTATCTTCGAAGGACAAAAGAAAAAAACTAACACTAACATAATTTGCAGAAGATTTTGCTTACATGAATGTTAGCAGACATTTTTCTAACTGTTTGATTTAAAAAATTCACACAAAATAAATGCGTTAATAGCGTTAAAGATTTTAAATCGAAGTTTAATTATTATATTTTCTCACTGAAAATACTTTGGTTTATATAATTATTATCGGAAAATTATATAAATGTTATTTACAGTCAAACCCCCGTTATAACGAATTTTAAGGGACGAAATGTTTTGTTCGCTATATCCGAACCATTAAGAAAAATGTTCACAAAATGAATAACTTATTAGTTGCTATGTGTATTCAATAATAATGTATTAAACAATGATAAAATCTAGTAAAAATGATCATTAAGGAATTAAATTGACTAAAATCGATTACATTAAACTGACACAATACTAATTAAATAAACTAAAATTTAAAACAATTGGAAATGAATTCATTTTACTTTGAATTGTTGCTCAATGTTTTCATATAAAAATAATCGGTAATCTTCTGCTGATGTGATGCCGATTTCAAAAACATTTTATGAATTTCTTTGTCCAATACATCAAATGACTCCAACACTCTTCCACTGTTTGTGTGGACAAAAGCTTATTAATTACACGCATCGCTGCTATAGCATTTGAGATGGTGGGGATTTTGTCATTTATGTGCTCCTCTTCATCAGCATCAGATGCAGAATCTTTGATTTCAGAATGATTCATTTTAATTTCTTCCACAATATCTTCATCAGTTGGAGTTTCACATGTAACGACTTCATGATCACATTTTCGAACAATTGCATGTCACAATCTGAGAATGATAAAATTTTGTTCTATTCTATCCACATCGCGATGGGTCAATCTTCATCATCTTCTTCTTCAACATTCTTTGCTTCTTCAACATTCGTTGTATCTTCAACGTTCTTAAAAAGTTTTTAAAAAATTCAGTAGTCGACTGAAAAAAAAGATTCGTTATAGCCGATTCTTAAGATTTCGGTAATTCGCTATAAAAGGATAAATTAGCATTAAATACAATAGGAAAACGGCGAGACAAAAATTTTCGTTCGCTATATCCGTGAGTTCGTTATATACGGGGTTCGCTATAACGGTGTTCGACTGTATAAGAAATTTTTCTGCTATGTAAATAAGTCGTTTCTCCCTATTGATTTATAGGTCTAGGAAAAGGAATATTTATAATTAAGAATGTTTTTTAACAAATTTAATAATAAAATATTCTTTAAATATCATCCTACTTGAAAGATTTGCACAATAGTACTAGAATGATTTATGAAAGTATAATATACATATTGTTCCGTTTTTTCCTGGGTTCGTGGGGATTGAATAAAATCTCTTCAGAAAGTTCACACAAAATTAATTTGTTTTTCTGTAAATTCTTCAGGCGAATGCACAAATTCAAACATAAAACATGAAACAACTGTCTTCTATACAGCAGAAAATTCTAAAAATACAAGTCAGAATACCAGAATTTCCAATACAATACAAGACAATTAACGCATTTTTAACACATTAAATTCACACTAGGAAATTGAAATGAGTTCCAATGCCAATGTCAGGTATATTTATAGATTTCCAAAGCACCACCTATAGGTCAGTCTCAGCTAGATATTTCTAGAAGCTAACAGAGAGGTTTAGTCGGCAAGTTGGCGAAATATCGCCAAATTTGGCGACCAAAGTAAGTTACTAGATCTATCGTCAATTTGGCGATAACTCTCATATTTGGCGAGATTCCCATAAACTCCGATGTTAAATACATAGCTATAGGAACTCTTGCATAGAAGCCATTTTAACGAGACAAAATGTAATATTTACAAATTTCGTAACATTGCTCCCTCCTGAAGGCCTGTTCGTCCCGGGCAGTACAGATTTTGGACAGAAAGCCTTACTTACAATACATACAACTGATAATAAAACATTAAACTATAAAATATACGCTTATGCATATTCTCATTTCTTTTTAGTGCGCAATTCGAATTTCCTTAATTATTTAAATGAAAGACAGAATTCATTAAAAATGTATGTAATGAATTTTTATCAGAAATGAATGTAATTGGAAATACTTTAAATAAACTACATGATGCAGGTAAATTTTAAATTACAACTAAAAAAAAATTCAGGTACTCTTTTCTAACGAAACCGCAGGTTATTAACATAGGCTTACTTATCATCGCTTACATCTTTTGTATGTATATATGTAAGTATGTGTTATGCATATATGTATCTATATATATGTACGTATGTATATACATTATGCCCACTAAACTCCCTTCCCACCCTCTTAACATCGGAACATTTGCTGCTATATTCATAAAAGTGGTGTCTAGGTATAGTAAAGTAGTCATGCGCTACGGAATGAAACCATCTACCGCGCCACCTGGCGGAAAACTGCGGAGTTAGCATTCCTATCTCGAAAACGGAACGAGATAGGGAAAAAAAGTGATTTACAAAGTTGTAGAAAATCATCGATTTAGTACGAAATGACACCTTGTGGACATTAATGCAAAGAATAGAATGGTTAAAAAGCGCATTTGTTTTTTCGTGATTTCCTACACTGTGACGTTACGAAACTTGAACGGAAGGAGAAATAATTATCTTTCGGGCAAAACACGACACCGCAATGACGGTGAGAAGTTTGAACATCTCAAACAAAGGTATATTGTTATAACTAGTTGTTTTTTTCTTCCTCAGATCGTTTTGTCACGTCACAATGTAGGAAATAATGAAAAAATAAATGCGCGTTTTAACCATTCTATTCTTTGCATTGATGTCCACAAGGTATCTTTTCGTACTACATCGATGATTTTCTACAACTTTGTAAATCACTTTTTTTCCCTATCTCGTTCCGTTTTCGAGATCGGAATGCTAACTCCGCAGTTTTCCACCGGGTGGCGCTGTAGGTGGTTTCATTCAGTAGCACATGGCTCCTTTGCTATATCTAGACACCACTTTTATGAATATAGCAGCAAACGTTCCGAAGTTAAGAGGGTCGGAAGGGACTTTAGTGGGCATACTGTATATACATATATGTATGCAAAAATTTTGACGCATTTTGGTACTTTTCTGTATAACTGTTTACTGCTTATCCAAGCGATACAGACTGTTTTTGGTACGCTGCAAAAATTAAAACTCGCGAAGTACGGACGGACGGTTTTAGAGTCTGAATTTTTCCGTTCCGGAGGACCGTTATGGAGGAACGTAATCCTACGTTAAAAGTAGATTTAATGCTGAAAGTTTTGGCAATGGCAATATATTTTGAAAAAAGAAAAAAAATATTCCACTGATGAAAATTTTAATTATTGCTAAGACATAAAAGGGAAAATTCATATTTGTGAGTAATTATAGGATAGAAACAGGACGTAATATATTTTATATGCATTTTCATCATATTAATTATTATCAACATTAATACCAGAAAGTGAGTTTTATTTTCCCTCATTTGATAATAGATAAAAAAATAAATTTATGTACCGATATAATACGTGAAAGAAAAATTACAAAAATTGGTATAAAATTTCAGGGGCAAAGAAGAATTTTGCTGTATATTGTTACTCATTAAAACTCCTATGAACAACATTTAATTGACAAGGAAATGTATTAAATTCAGTCTCTAGGGTCTACTGATGGAGCGTGGGAAGATTCCGCACGTGAAAGTTTTGCGTCATTGTAATGTAAATTTTTGTAATATCGACCTACGAATGTTGCTGCTTTAAGAAAATATTTCTTGCGATGACGTACTCTAAAGACGAATGTTTGAACTCGGTAGAAACATTCATTTGTAAATGTTACTATAAACGTCACGGTGACGTCATTTTCACATTTTTTCAAAAGTTTAAGGGAAATAGAGTTTTAAAGGGGCGAGGCATAGTTATACTATTTAACATTTATGTGGGATGCTGATAACATAATACAATGTATTAGGGCCTGTTCACATAGGAGTCCGTTGCGTTGCGTTAAGGAGACGTTGAGACGAAAATAAACCAATCATAGGCGTTAAAAATTTCATTGCTAATCGTTTGGAGACATATGATTGGTTCATTTTCGTCTCAACGTCATCTTTTCCTTAAAGCAACGCAACGGACTCCTATGTGAACAGGCCCTTATTCTTTATTATACGGCGTGCCACCTTACCACATCACCCACTTTTGATTCAGAGTAAAAAAAGCAAAAATACTGCGAATAAAGTCTCAGGTAACGAAATTTTAGGGTCGTTATCGTTGTTACGAGGTTAACAGGAGTACTGATTTTAAATTGGCTCATAACTGATTGCTGTTGAAGAAAAGATCAAGCTGTTAGGACTGTGAATGTGCATTTTAAATTATACAATTTTAATATGAATGTTTTTTTCTCTAAAAAAGTGAAATGCTGTTACAATTGCATTGTATATTAATATTTTTGGAAACGAAAATATTTTTGAGATATATCATCCGTTCAATGTTAACCTTATTTGCTATTTTATTACTAGTTTAAATTTCAATATTTGTAAACAATAAAAATTCTCCCTCATTAAAAATTAATATTTAAATTTGGAATATTTTTTTCTCTTTTTAAGCAATATAAGTATTTTAATATTTCATTTTATGAATAGAGGAAGCATCAAATGCCTGCATAAATGAGTTTTTATAAATATTAGCAATAAGATTTTCCCCTGACTTACTGCCTGTAATCAAAAGATTCATAAATTTAGATAACCAGTGAATAATGAAAATTCTTTGTTATTTTAGGATTCTATTTAAGCAAGTTGGTTTATTCCAAATTTCTTTCATGGAACTCCGAACTAGAATTTTTTTTTATTATTAAAGAAACATATACAAAGATTGGTATTTATAGATTAGTGAAGAGTCTGTAGTTATGTGAAATCAGTTTAAAAAAAGGCTGTTTTCGGTTGAACAAGAGGTAATATTCCAGTTTGCTTATGGTATGATATTGTACATACTTATCTTTTTTTTCATCCTCTAAAGTTTACCCCTTTGTTACTTGATATAAATTTGCACTTTTCAAAAAAGAATTTTGGCGTGTGTCTACTATACAATTTAACAGTAAAAATCTTCTCTTAAAGAAGTCAGTCTGAAAAAAATTTCAAGTAGTCACTTCTAACGAAATAATCGCGGGTTATTAACGTAGGATTACTTATCGTTGCTGTATGTATTATATATATATATATATATATATATATATATATATATATATATATATATATATACCAGGTGGTCATAATTAAACTCCATTCACAGCCTTCTGCAGCTGTAACTAAAAAGCGGATTGAGCTGAAACTTTGCAGCTATACAATTCAAAGGATGCACTGAAAGATTCCGAAATAAAAAGTTTAAAAAATGTCCTCTAGGGAGAGCATTACAGCCTAAATGCTTGAAAAGTCATGCAATAAATAATTGTGCACAGTAAAAGAGTCTTTTAAAACTTTTATTTTTACATTCCCAAGCATTATAATGTTTAAAACTGTTATTTTTACATTTTGAAGCATTATGACGGTACAAAAGTTGAAAAATGTGACACTGCAAGTAAAAAAGAAATCAATCTGATTTGCATAAGCATACGATTTCAAAGTGAATTCTGAGTATAAAAAGGATGAAATCGAATGAGTATCATTCTTTCAGTTACGATGGCAATTAAATTACAGGAACGTGCGTCAATCGTAAAACGTTTTTATCAAAACCAGGGAAATGCTGTTGCAGCTCTTCGCGAATTTCTACGTCAAAAGAAATTGCGTGGGGATCCAATGTTTCCCCAAGGTGTGAGAGACATGATATCTCGATTTGAAAACGCTGAGTGTTTAAGCATTCAACGTAGAAGAGGGCGAAAGCCTCTGAGCGAAGAAGTCGTTTCAGAAGTGGCAACGGCCATTGTCGAGCAGCCACTGATAAATGATCATGGAGTCAGTAGTGCACATGCAGTGTCAAGACAATTAGACGTACCGTATAGCACAATGCAGAGGATCCTGAGATAAATAATGAAATTTTTTCGTATAACATCAGCCAAAACCAGCAACTGCTTATTACAGACAATGACCGTCGTTTATCTTTTGCCCTGACATTTCTTGCCCGAATGGAAGTTTATGACTCCTGGCCATGGAACATTCTCTAGAGTGATGATGCTTATTTGTACCTGAACGGAACAGTGAACACCCAGAATTATCGAATTTGGACCTTAAAAAATACACGTACCTTCTACACAATTCCGCAACATTCGCCTAAAGTTACTGTCTAGTGTGGATTTACTTCCCAATTTATCCTTGGAAACACTGGAACAGCCCTCAGATATCGTGACATGCTCAGCAGTTTTGTTTTACCTCAACTCCAGCAGCGACAATACCATGAGTCTATTACTTTTATGCAGGATGGTGCCCCTCCACATAATGGACTCTGTGTACGGAGGTTTATACGACAATGTTTTACGGATTACAGGGTGATTAGCTGATCGTTTCCTATTCCTTGTCCGGTCCGTTCTCCTGATCTCACTCCGTGTGATTTTTGGCTATGAGGACACTTAAAGAACGTTGTTTATAGGAAAAATGTTACAACTTTGGCTGACTTGAAGGACCGCATAACATTGTACGTTCGACAGAATACTGGTGACCAGCTACGGTCCGCTGTTGAACACGCTGTTCATCGCCTGCACATTATACATACTAATGACGGAGGCTACATTGAACAATTTTCTTTACATCGCTAGACAGTGCATAACAAATAAATTATGCTTGAAATGGAATTTGTAGCATGTTTAAATTATTTCCATGTAATGCGCCCCCTAGCGAACATTTTTCAACCTTTTTTTGCGGAATCTTTCAACGCATCTTTTGAAATGTCTATCTGCAAAATTTAGCTCAAGCCACCTTTTAGTTACAGATACAGAGGGCTCTGAATAAGCCAATTTTAATTATAATCATGTGTGTGTGTGTGTCAGTCAAAATTTTGACGCATTTTGGTACTTTTCTGTTTAACTTTTACTGATTGCCCAATCTATACAGACTGGGTTTCGCGCGCTGCCAAAATTATAACTCGCGTCGCAAGACATCTGAAATTTTGCTTTCCGGAGGACCGTTATGGAAGAACCTAACTCTACGTTAAAAAGTCATTCCTCCGGCCTACGAGATGTCTAACAAGGTGCAATAACAGTTTTGCCAACAACACTATTTGCCATCAAGATGCTTCATTCAAACTAAACAAAATCTTTTTTCCGAGGTTCAGCAACCAGAAGAAACCGCACCTATGTAAGATGAGTATATGATAGAAATAGAAAAATGTCTCAATACTAAGAAACCTGCTTGCCTGTTCAGTTTGAACGCCTGTTACAATAAGTTAAAAGATGATAAATTGGATGCAAAGACAGAAATACTAAAGTTTACTAAGCATTGAGCTGCGTGAGTTAGAACGATATATGTTATTCCAAAAAGTGAAAGGAAATTTGCTCGATTTCGAGCAACGGGGCCACTAGTAGATTATAAAAAGTATTGTAACACTATTGTAACAATATTTATATAATTGTTACAATATCGTTTTCACTATTGTAACAATTTTATAAAAATTTTCCAACACTGGTAAATAGAGTTTGTTAGATATTGGTAACATAGTTTATTTCCATGTTTTTATTAACTCGCTTTCTTCTTTGTTTGTGTGTTCGTCTAGTACAAATCTTGCAATTGATTTTTAACTAACTTTCCGACTAGCTAGACATTTGAAACTTTTAGAATAGCTCAGAACACGATGACAATGTATTTTTTTTTTATACTTTTAGCCATCTTTAAGCAGAATTGAATTAACTTTAAGTTAATTTCAGTTAATTTTGTTTTGTAGACTGTTGCAGCCATCTATCGTACAAAACGGGAACGAAAAGTTAAACGCAAATTAACTTCCAATTAACTTCATTTTCTTTCAAGTTGATGGGATAATTCATCAAAAATGTTTTTTAAGTATTTATTAATACATAGAATAGTCCAGTCTATATGATTAAACAAATTTAAAAACATGGTATATAAAAAGTTATTTTTATCTTTTGATTATTTTACTTATTAGTCATAGTTCGTAAATAAAATGTGAAATATTAATATAAACCATGAAAAAAAATTTTAAGTGAATGTATTATTACGAGATAAACATTGTTCTTTTTGTTTGGCACTTGTTTAAAAGTTTTTTTTAATAATTCAACTACTATTCAACTGCTTAAGTTCAATAAAACTTTCACTCTTACTTTGTGACTCAGAACTTTGACCTTGACAGTACGACGGAATGTCAAATTTGGATTGACATAGCTGTTTCGACTCGTTCGATTTCTTTTGTTATTTTACAATAAATGTTCTTTCTTTTACAAAGTGTGTTAGTGTTTTTGAGAATCGGTCCTATAGTTATTGAATTGGACTTTGGAGAACCACCGATAGCTGATAAATGTTTTTGAATATGGTTCAAATAATTTGAATATGATTTTGGTGTAATTTCAAAATTACATCAAATGTCAGCATTTTTCTTAAATAAGAGATTTTTAAATCTACATGACAACATACAAATCACAAATTAATGTCGGTCTGTCAAATCATTTTCGAGAAATCTTTAACATTGCATTATTTGCTGTGCGACGTGAGAAATGATTTACTAGTCCGAAATTACTTACCATTTGTATGTTCTACTAGCTGAAAACCCGCACTTCGATACGGAGTACATTCAAATTAAATACAACGGTTTATATATACAATTAATGCGAAAAAAATAAATAAACATATATATATTTATAATAAATACAACGATCAACATATGCAATTGATGTAAAAAAACAAAAAAATCGTAACGGATATTTTTAGAGACAAAATAATGTAAAAAAATATTCAAATTAAATCTAATAGAACATACTAAAGAATATAGTACAGTTAATATCGTACAGTTTGAGGAACATATATTTTACAGTATTTTAATATTTTTTTGGATAATGTTCAATCATCTGCCGCTTTAGCAAGAATTTTTTTTCGTCTGTTTCGATGTTATACACGTGACGATAAATTAATTTAAAGTACCATAAAAAGAAATCACGTGATCAGCATTTAATAAATTAAATTCTAAAAATTAATCTTTAAAAATTCACCAAATATTAGAAAATGGAGGTAAAGATTCGAAAAAGATTTCATTTTAAAGCAATTTTTCGGATCTTTCTCGTGATATAAATTTTATAACCCTCAAATTATTATTTTAAATGAAAACTTAAAAAAGTTACTAAAACAGCTTAAAAGTTTAATTTAAAAAAATCTAAGAAGAATTTTTGAAAAATCTTTCTTAGTGCACCCCTACACAATAAGAAGAATCACCTTTAAGTCCAGCGCCAGCGGTTTGGTCTGTGCGTTGTATGTCAGTCAGTCAATCAGTCAGTCAATCAACCAGTTACGGAACTCTTATATATATATAGATTAAGGACTTATTCTTTACAAGTTACATGTATATACTATAAGTATTTATTTTATATTTTAAGTAAATTTTCAAAATCATCTAGCATAAATGTCAACTGCAAAATTAAATATATATATTTAAAAGAAATTCCTAAAACTTACGCAGTTTGTTTTGCCATTCTGTGAACATCTACCATACGAAATTACAAGCATTACTCTGATACATATTGTTTTGACAATATATTGTAATCATTATTTGTTTACCATATTAAAAATTTAAATAGTTTTACAATTTATTTACAAATAGCTTTTGAAAAATAAAATAATTTACGCCATTGAGCCGTATTGAAAGGTATGTGTTCTATTAATAGTTTATCATTACTGATACCTGTGAGAAAAGATTAAAAATTTAACTCTTAATACAAAAACGAATTTGCACATGGTAGTAAAATGTTGCTAAAATATAGTTGAATGGTTGCTCGTAAACATATTGTTTTGTGAACATTTTATTACACATTTTTTTTGTAATTCTATGATCATCTACCGTATGAAATTTTAACTATTACTCTGATGTACATTGGTTTGACAATGTATTGTAATCAGTATTTGTTTAACATGTTAAAAATTTAAATAATTTTACTATTTACCTATAAATATCTATTTAAAAATAAAATAATTTACTCCATTTCGGGGTACTGAAAGGTATGTGTTCTACCGTGTGTACAACCTCCCCCGTTTGTAAGGTGCAGATTTTTTTCTCCTGATTTTTTTAACCCAAGGAATCTTGAAATATTTTCCAATTTAAGGTTTTAAAATGTTTTACTTCATTAAACTGATAACAGATGGCAGTACAAACCATTTGTCTGCTCATTTAACTGGAAGGCATTGAATGCAATGGGGAAAAAAGACTAGATTTAGGCGTTTGAACTGTGCAAACGGCGCCCCTGAAAGGGTTAATAGTGTATTCTTACTGATACGTGTGAGAAAAGATTAAAAATTTAAATCATAATACAAAAAGGAATTTGCACATGCTAGTAAAATTTTTCTAAAATATAGTTGAATGGTTCCTCATAAACATATTGTTTTGAAACATTTTATCACACATTTTTTTATAATTCTATGAACATCTACCATATTAAATTATAAGCATTACTCTGATGCACATTGTTTTGACAATGTATTGTAATCAGTATTTGTTTAACATGTTAAAATTTAAATAATTTTACAATTTACCTATAAATAGCTATTTAAAAATAAAATAATTTACTCCATTTCATCGTACTGAAAGGTATGTGTTCTATTAATTGTGTATTCTTACTGATACGTGTCAGAAAAGATTAAAAATTTAAATCATAATACAAAATTTAATTTGCACATGTCAAAATTTTGTCAATAGTAAAATTTGCAGGATAATGATTTTGCAGGAAAATTTGTAGTAAAATTTTGTCAAAATATAGTTGATTGATTTCTCATAAACATATTTTCTTTTATTGTCATCTATAGAAAATTTACCTACATTTCATTTCAATCAAGTATAAAATTTCCTTTCTGTCAACTTTCAGTAATTCAAATTTTATCCGCTGACTCACTTTCTTGGCCTTCAGAGGTCTCTTCATCATCCAACTGAGCCCATCTAGGGACACCACCTGCTTTTATTTCTTCCCATCTTACAATCTGATGCCACTTTTCGAATTCTGCCATACATTCTTCCCTTGTTTTCGTAATGACGTAACCGAAGATAGTGCCAAACAGCATAATTGAAACAAAAAATATAATTCCAATTGTTAAGAGTACATTTCTGTTGCTTAAAAATCTGAGAAATTTCGGTACTGATGGAAGAACTTTCACAAGAATGACATTAGTTGTCCATTCCTTACTTGTCAAAGGGTCGCGAATTCGACAGGACCATTTACCTATAGAACACATGGAAATTTCTAGAGATATTTCTTAATAATTAACACATGAAATTAATCAGCCTATTATTTCCATGTGTTCTAGTAACAATGTCTGGAATTGCTTTTAGAACACATGAAAATTTCTAGTAATAATTTCTAGAAATAACCTAGAAATAATAATAAAAAAAATTATTATTCTTATTTTTAAAGTTTTTTCAGCAAATATTGAAGTCAATTTTAGAGAGAAAGGTGCTCGATTTTTATTTCTATATTAGCTAAATATCCGTGCTTCGCTACGGAGTACATTTTAGGATAATTACAATAAAAAAATAATGAAATTGAATTTTAGAGGATTATAACAAAGTACAGTTAATATATAGTACAGTTTGAGGAACATTTCTCTTATTGTATTTTAATATTTTTTGTCAGTTTATTTCGTTGCTATGCACATGCCGCAAAATTAATTTAAAGTATCATAAAAAGAAAAATCTCATGATCAGCATTTAAAAAATTAAATTCTAAAAGTTAATCTTTAAAATTTCACCAAAAATCACAAAATAGAGGTAAAGATTCGAAAAAGAATTCATTTTAAAGGAATTTTTATGATATTTCATGTGATATACATTTTATAACCATCAGATTATTATTTTAAATGCAAACTTTAATAAAATGTTACAAAAACAGCTTAAAAATTTAATTTAAACTAATCTGATGAGAACTTTTCAAAAATGTTTCTTAGTGCCCCCCTACACTATAAGAAGAATCGCCATGCAAAATTTCTGCCCTTTTGGTCCAGCGGTTTGGTCTATGCATTATCTGTCAGTCAGCCAGTCAGTCAGTAAGTCAGTCAGTCAGTCACGGAACTGTTTTAAATATATATAGACTACAGACATTCTTATGTCTTATTCAATTAATTAAATGAAATGATTTTCTAAGAAAAATTGTCCAAGAAATGATAAAGAACCTTTCGATTTTTCTCGTGTTAGAGATATTCTTAGAAGTTTTATTATTAAATCTCGCCTACGTTATAATACATCTAGATTTACAAAGTGAAATACCTGAAAGCAACATTTAAGATTCTGCTGTACTAGAAATGTGGCTGGAATTAAATATTTTTCGTGTCCTACACGAGGAAAAATTATCATTTTAAACACTGAAAATCCGCCAGTTGTTGATAAATTTTGAAAGTAATTAAGTGATTCTAAGTACTTTATCTCTTTAAGGAAGATAACTTGCTCTATTAAAATCCGTTCCAAAGAAATTAATCCTGCAAAGACAAAATCAAAAGGAATTACTTGCTGAAAAATCGTCCTAGTCATTGTACGTAACGTATTTCAGATCAGTTAATTATATTGAAACTAACCTGTTAAGCAATTAATCACTAGATGTATTATACGAGATCAGAATTTCCTGCAGTAATTTATTCCCTAAATTGCTGTCTCCCACTCTTATTTCAAGAAAAGAATTCGCAAATCCATTGCGTATGCAACTGTTGAGTTAATAATATACATTTAGAGGATATAGTGTTTAGCTTTATCTGATTATTTCTAATCAATTTGTAAACACGTGCATTTAATATTCCATTATATGATATAGAGAATTTTGTACCAACGTTACTTTAATATTAAATTTACTTGTATTTAACTATTATTTCTGACATTATGAAGATGGCTTGATAGGACTGAAATTTCAGCAGTAGCGAACCGAGTTCAATCTCAATTTTTGAGCAACAATTGTAGCATTTTAAGGCTTCTTTTGACCTCTTAAAAGCATTTGTTAATAATATTTGACTATTTGATGCTGCAATTATGAACTATTCATTTCATGATATTTCTATAACGATGGATTGAAATAAAAATGTGAGTTCCTATTTAATAAGATATAAAGTATTCATCAAGAAATTAGAACTGCAATGGTCAAGGACTGGTATTTACTTACTGATTTTATTGATATTTTCTCATTCAAATATAGTGCTTTAAAACGCATAGGATCATTTTTTTCTGTTTAGATAGTCGAATAATTTTTAACGATTAAATTATGGGTGTTACATATATTTTAAAAATATTTTCTTCTATGAATAGTTTTCAATAATAAATTTCCTGTTTGTAATAGTAAGGAATGAAAACTATTTTAAAGAAATTTTATTTGACTTTAGAAATCTTTTTGGAATCTTTAAAAAAAACTGAAAATTACACGATGTTCCCCTTAAAAATATTTTATTTCTTTAAACCATAAAAAGTAATGCAATCACTCAAGAGAAATCGGCCAATTTTTATGCATTTTTAAAAAGTAAGGTTAAGAATTTTCAGCATAACTTTCCCCCAGTTAGAAACTGAAAACGCACAGCTGATCATATAAAAATAAAGCTTTTTTATATGCTACAGAACGAAGAGAGATCTTTTTAAGGCTTTAGAGACAACTAGAGTTTGAAAAGAGCCTCTGAAATCAGTATGAAAATTTTGGCTTTTAAATTAATGTTTATATTGTATCTGATGTATGTAATCATCACAGAAATTTATACAGGATTGAAACATGTGATCGCATGTTTAAAGGAAAAATAAATAAAATCATTAAACATAAAAATACATATTATTTTAAATGCACATCAAATAAATTTGAAATTAGGCAAATTGAATCTCAAAAAAAAAAAAATGTGTTCATGATATATATACTGTGATGACGGCAATACCTATCACTCCCCCCCCCCTCTCCATGCCATTCGGAGAACTGTATTTCAAGGAAAACCATTTTGTGACATGAAAGAGCGCGGCACTCTCGGGGTAGCTGGACACCATCAGAAAGACCCGTTAAAGATATTTTACTGTTCCAGAGAAGTCGTTTAATTCAGGTTGACTCAGGGGACGGACCAGCCCTTTCCGGCTCTTCAAGATAAAGGGGCCAAAGAATGACGGCTTCCGCGACAGAGAACCCGTTCATCAAGGGGGAGTGTTCAAAGGCCCTCGTTGGATGGGAGGTTGTCGAGTCCAGACAATCAGCTAGACTTCCAGACGCCCGATGGCTCAAGAAGAAGATTTCCTCAGCCAGTGACGCCAATTTGGGGGTTTCCCCCCTAAATTTGGGGGTCAGTTAAACGAAGAGGGGTGTTTTAGGGGACCCATTTTTTTAGGGGCATTTTGTGGAGGGAACATTTTGAAATATTTTGTACAATCGAGACGCGTTTTTTATTAGATTACAAGTTCCATACACATGTCAAATGTAAATAAACCTCCATTTCATTATGTGTGTATTTTCTATTTATTTCAATTTAACTCTCAAACACAATGCCTATTTGGAACCAGAATTTCTTTTAGGAAGGTCTAGGGTGATCTTAGGGGGATTTCGAGATGGCGCTAGGGGGAGGCGCTTCGTAGAGGTTGGCAACACTGTCCTCAGCTGCACGCAGCGGGAACCGGTTAAGGAGGCTTGAAGGAACGAGTCTTTAAAGGTTTCGACACGCGTCCCTCAAGAGGGTTTGGTTTGGTTTTGGTGCGCTACGGTCAGTTTTTCCTACACGAGGGCTGATTAGACCGGTACCTACTGCTTAAAGCCGATTCCGAACGCCTACAAACATATCTGTCAATTGTGGGACTCGAACGGAAGACCAGCGCCCTAGCTATTCGGCCATCGACCGAGGGACTGAGAAGAAAGCAGGACAGAGAGAGCCAGTGATCGGCAGAGATCTGAGAGGGCAGAGAGCCAACAAGAGAGAAGACTGGGTCAGGTTGACTGGAGTCGCCTGGTACGAGAGATTGTTGGCTCCTGCGGCAGTTTTTGATTTTGGACCAAGAGTGCCTCGAACCTCACGCGTGCGGTGAGCAGCGTCTGACGATTTGTATGTTGGCGGTGAGCTACAACTACACTGCAAGGGCAGTAATGATAGTTTGAAAATTTGGTATATATTCATAATTGAATAAGAGTTTAGTTTCAACTATTAACCCAGTGTCCTCAACCCAGTGTTTCAACTATTAACCCAGTGTCCCAGTGTTCAGTTTGCTGAATTCAGTACGGCCTATCTTACTTAGAAATTTTATATTATAACAGAATCAATCTGACCATTAATTACACAAATTTCATTGTAGACTACATATCAATAAATGCCATACCGCTCATATTTTTCTTCACTTCATCTATCTCGTAAACGTTACTTTCAACTGGCGACGCTGATCCAAAATCTTTGTATCTTTACCATTTAGAAGCCATCTCAGAGTCGCATTTTTGTAGATAAAGTAATCGCTAAGTTAATCTTAAGCGATTTTAACGCCAAGGTCTTAGCCGTAGTTCGGCAAGCTCTATTAGGTAAACTAAGCAGTGAAGCAATATTACCCAGTATACTATAATGCATATTTGCTGAATTCAGTACGGCCTATCTTACTTAGAAATTTTACATTTATAACAGAATCAATCCGACCATTAATTACACAAATTTCATCGTACACTACATATCAATAAATGCCATACCGCTCATATTTTTCTTCACTTCATCTATCTCGTAAACGTTACTTTCAACTGGCGACGCTGATCCAAAATCTTTGTACTCTTTACCATTTAGAAGCCATCTCAGAGTCGCATTTTTGTAGATCTTTGCTAGTTGTGTGCCGTGGCACAACAGATTGATACTTTCTTCAGCCGGAATTTTAATGTCTGGGGAAGAGGATGTAACTGCTACAGCCGATATTGTCACTGGCTTCACTACCTGAGGAGCATAATTGACGCTGCACATATAAACACCATTATCGAAAGAACTTAGCTTGCGAATGACTAATTCTGTTGGAGAGATTGTCATGCGCTCGTGGTCGTATTTCAGGATTTGCCCATTTTTGGTCCACATAAGACTTGTTTTTGGATAGTCTTCATAAATTTTTGTCACAGCTCCTCGGGAACAAGGAATTTTGACCGTTTCCCCTTGGTTCTTTTCAAAATTATGGTGTTCCTATGGTAAAAGCATTCTACAGAATAATACAGTTCATTTTTGTACTCAGTACATGCAATTTAATAAATAGTCATTATTTAACACCTGAGAACCTGTAAACTGGTTGCCGTATGAATTATTCATCTTCCATTTTAATGAAAACTACTCTATGCTCATTGCTGAAGGCTTTCGAGGATAATTTTGGTTAACTGGCATCTTTTAAAAATTCTAAAATTTTTTCCATGGATTCAAGCTTCAATTACCAAGTAAGTCCTTTTTTCAACTATAAAATAACGTCCGTAAACAAAAGATTCCTTTCACAGCCTACAGTAAGACAGCAGTGAAATAAAGCTTCAAAGCCTAATTACCAAGTAAGTCCCTTTTTCAAATTTAAAATAACATCCGTAAACAAAAGATTTCTTTCTCAGCCTACAGTAAGACAGCAATGAAATATCAAATGAAGCAGTCTAAAATTAATAATGAAATATCTGTAATACACTGGTGTAAGAAATTAAGAGAATTTGCAGACTTGGTCGATTATATCTAGAACTACTGTACCGATTTTAATGAAATTTTATATGTACATACATTGATACAATACAAAACAAATAATCATTCAATAATTGTAATACACACGCATCATCGTGCGTAACACTCGTTGGAGTTGGGAGGTATGAAATAGCGGTTGCAGAATAAACAAAAAATGGGTTAATAGATGGGTTAATAGGGGGTATGGTCCCCTCTTACAGATATACAGGTCACGTAGCGTGATTTCATACTTGAAATAAGGCAGTTTATCATTTCCTGTGGCAATTGGTCCCACTCGTTCAGCAACGCTGTTTTCATTCCCTGGATGGTTCTCGGAAGGGGGTTGCGGGTTGCAGTTGCCCTCCCCACAGCGTTCCAGACATTCTCCATAGGGTTAAGGTCTGGAGATCTGGCTGGCCAATCCATCCGGCGAATATCCTCACTCTCTAGAAATTCGTCGACCAGAAGGGTTCTATGTGGCCTCGCATTATCGTCCATTAAAATGACCTCAGGGCCAACTGCACCCCTGAAAAGGTGAACATAGGGCTCCAAGACCTCATCCCTATACCTCACACCAGTCACAGTGCCTCTTTCAAAGACATGGAGAGGTGTGCGGCCATACAACATGATGCCTGCCCAGACCATTAAACCTCCTCCACCATAATGGTCGATTTCGCGGGCATTGGAGAGTAGGTAGAGGGTCCTTGGTTCTTTCCATATGAACGGAAGGTGAGAATCGGTGTTTTGGTTGAACCGGGACTCATCAGTGAAGAGAACGGTCGCCCATTGATCCATACTCCAATCTCTATACTCTCTGCACCATGATAAACGGATTCTCCTGTTCGTAGAAGTGAGCGGGACGCAAACAGCAGGTCTTCTTGCAAACAACCCTCTCTCGTGAAGGCTTTTGGAAACAGTCACCCTTGATACACGGGTTCCTGTGGCTGCATACAAGTCACGAGAGAGCTGAGAAGCTGTAGCACTCCTGTTACGCCTCGCTATAATCGACAAATGACAATCTTCTCTGGCCGTCGTAGCTCTAGGACGACCTTGTCCAGGATTTCTCTCGATGGATCCGGTATCCTAGAACTGTTTCCATAAGTTACACACGACGCTGGGCGTTAAATTGAACTCTCTACAAATTTGGACTTGATATTGGCCTGCTTCTAGCCTCCTCACAATTCGCCACCTCATTCCATCATCTAAACGTTGGTGGTTACTCATTTTGACTGTTACAATTTGAAATTAACCGATTGCTGCAAAATAACACCAAGAAATTCGCCGAGGTGTGCTAGCGAACGTCTTAACTTACGCGCGCTTATAAAGCCTGTTTCTCTACTGGCTCGACCTACATACACTTGTACGCTTACGTATTTGACGTTCAAGATTTGCATTTTTGTCTAGAAGGAGTGGTTTTACATTCAGTTCAGTTCTTTTCATGAAATTCGATGAAATATGCAAATTCTCTTAATTTATTTCACCAGTGTATTTTTGGTTAAAAATACCTGCAACTCGATTTAGACCGATTTTAAGCAAAGCCTTCGATTTTACATGATATGGATTGCTACACTAAGTTTAAAAGACAAGAAGTATTATAAATCAGTGCTTATGTGTACACAAATTAATCATCCAACTTTTCTAGCAGTTTATCCTGTAGTAGTTACCATATTCAGAAAAACCAATTATAAAGATTAAAAGATTCAGAGAAATTATAAGATTTTTTTCCTCTTCTTTCCTACATTTGTCCAGTATCATTATTACATTTTACTAACCAGAAATATTAAAAAGATGGTTATATGATTATCCTTAATATCAAGTTTCAAGCCTAAATATTAATGGACTAGATAAAAAACAAGCATTTGGACACTATAGAGAGTACCCGCATTTTTTCACTTATTTAAACTCCTACGACTAAAATTATTACTTTTTTATGAAATAGTAGTATTTAGATACTTTGGAAACATACTCCTTAAGTGTTTACCCTAACTTTGGAAATACCGCCGCGCTAAATTATTAAACAATTTTTCACTTATATAACTCATACGACAGAATTATTACTTTTCTATGAAATAGTAGCATTTAGATACTTTGAAAAAATACTTGCCCTAACTTCGTAAATACCGCCGCGCTAAATTGTTGAACAATTGTTCACCTATTTAAACTCATACGACTAAAATTATTTCTTTTTTATGAAATAGTAGTATTTAGATACTTTGGAAACATACTCCTTAAGTATTTACCCTAACTTTGGAAATACCGCCGGGCTAAATTATTAAACAATTTTTGACTTATATAACTCATACGACAGAATTATTACTTTTCTATGAAATAGTAGCATTTAGATACTTTGAAAAAATACTTGCCCTAACTTCGTAAATACCGCTTCGCTAAATTGTTAATCAATTGTTAACCTATTTAAACTCATACGATTAAAATTATTACTTTTTTGTGAAATAGTAATATTTAAATACCTTGAAAAAATATTCCTTAAGCACTCGTCCTAACTACGTAAATACCACCGTGCTAAATTGCAAAATTTTAAAGTATGTTTTAAGTGTGAAAACTTTCTTAAAACATACTTTAATTTTTTGTTTGCTTAAATTCCCCATAGCCTTAAAATTAAAAGGACATATTTGCAATATGTTTGTATACTGAAAAAATAATCCATTGTAAGTATTTTCCATGAAAATATACTTTTACCCTGAGAAAGTTCTTACCCTAAAAAGCTCTTTTACCCTGAGAGAGTTCTGCACTTATTATCAATAAAAATATGTTTGAATTATTTTTGATACCATAAACCTCTGTTTTTTATCGAATTTGTTAATACTTTTTTCAGAATATTATTGATATAAGAATCTAAAAAAGCCAGTTGGAATGAGACTACTAATTATTTTTTATGCAATACTAGAAGTTAAAATCTAAAAATGTTAGAAATAATTGGATATAACAATTTATATTATTCTTTAATAACCGTTACGCTCATTTGTACGTCGATATGCTATGGTTTTAGAATGATCCTCCAACAGCCGGAGGGAAAAAGATTTGATTGTGACAAACAAATTTTGTATGAATATAAAATAAGATATTTTAGACCTCAAAGAGATATCATTGAATTTTTCCGTCCAAGAGGTACATGAGTATTTATACATAACAATATAAATTATTCAGGATTGAATTTTGAATGAAAGAGCAATAGTCAAATTTCCCTCTCTCCTTATAAGTCCAAGGGTACCTGCATACTGGAGGTGCATATTTTTGCTTTTCCCTCTCTCTGATTCTGTTTTATATATGTACTGTGTGTGCAACAATTATTTATGCAGGGGGGAATATTCGATACATCTGCAAGAAAATAAAATGCATCACAAAATTAAACAACAAAAAAAGCTTTTTAATCTTTTAAACACTATTTGTTGAAGAAAAACCTGTGGAACAATTTTTGTCTAGTAGCAGAAGAAGAAATAATAACACTTTAGAAGAACAAAAAGTGCTTGCATATAAATGATTTTTAGTTGCTTACATAAATTATTAGTAATAAGTATGAAATACATTCGCATCAATGAAGGCTAGGAGTCTTTTTTATTTCATTGAATAAAATAGATTTCGAATAGTTTTAACAGCTATTTTAGCCGAATCACTTTCGATTACTTATTAAATGTGCTAGTAACGTTATGCATTCGTATATTTAAGTCTAGAGTTTGCCATAAATATTCAAAACCATTAATATGTATTCTTGGGAGCCTGGCAGTTAACTGCAACCATTCTTGGTTGCAGTAATATAATCAGTTATATTTTGGATCATTATCCTGCAGGAAATGATATGTGTATTCAATTCCCAGCTTTTGTACAGCAGGCAGTAAATTATGCCCAAAAATGTCATATTGTTTTGAATTCATATTTCTTTTAATAAAGTGAATGTTTAGTTTAGTTTATCCAATGCCCACATTTGGTAGCAAGTCCATTCTGCGCCACTCATACCAGTGGAGTTGTGATTAATGTTCATAGCCCAAAAACTTTAGCTCAAACTGTTCTACGGCTGCTCTACTGTAATAATTAACACCTTTTTAAAGATTTCGAATGGTTAAAGCCCAAACATATCTACCATTTTACATCTGTGCTACAATGCATTGACGATCTTTGTCAGATATTGCTTTCTAGCTACCTGAACGGGCTTTACTGTTTGCAGTTCCATAGGCATCTTACATTTTAATTACATATTATCTAACAGTAAAAAAGAAATTTCCTACATTTTTGGCTGATTTCACGAGAATATTTAGCTTCAAAACGTAGTCAAATAATTATTTAACTGAAATTTAATGAATTATAATTCATTCCCGTAGCAAAATCGGATAGCTCACAAGTACAATTAAGTCAGTAATCGAAAGTAAATTGGCCAAAATAACTAACCAAACAACTGGAAATCTAGTTTAATCATTGTAGAAAACGCTCAAAACTATTATTTATGCCAATGGATTACATAATTACTAATAGTTTGTGTAACCAATTGAAGACTATAAGTGTTCAATTACATATTGTTCTCTTAATATGTTGTATTAGCTGAAAACCCGCACTTCGCTCCGGAGTACATTAAAATTAAATACAACGGTCAATGTATGCAATTAATGTCAAAAAAATATATATATATTTATATTTATAATAAATAAGACGATGAAAGTATACAATTGATGTAAAAAAATATGTATTTATAAAAAAAATCGTAAGGGATCTTTTTATAGACAAAATAATGTAGAAAAAAATATTCAAATTAAATCTAATAGGACATACTAAAGAATATAATACAGTTAATATAGTACAGTTTGAGGAACATAATATCTTTTAATGTATTTTAATATTTTTTTGGATAATGTCCAATCGTCTGCCGCATTAGGAAGAAAAAAATTGTCTATTTAGTTGTTATGCATGTGACGATAAATTCACTTAAAGTACCAGAAAAAGAAATCACGTGATCGGCATTTAATAAATTAAATTCTAAAAATAAATCTTTAAAAATTCACCAAAAAAACAGAAAAGGGAGGTAAAGATTCGAAAAAGATCTCATTTTAAAGGAATTTTTGTGATCTTTTTCGTGATATAAATTTTATATCCCTCAAATTATTATTTTATATGCAAACTTTAAAAAAGTTACTAAAACAGTTTGAAAATTTAATTTAAAAAAATCTAAGAAGAATTTTTTTTAAATCTTTCTTAGTGCACCCCTACACTTTAAGAAGAATCACCATGCAAAATTTTAGCCCTTTAGGTCCAGCGGTTTGGTCTGTGCGTTGTGTGTCAGTGAGTCATTCAGTCAGTTACGGAACTGTTTTATATGTATAGATTAGTTCTACTGTTCCAAGACAAATATTATTTTACATTTTTTTCCTCACCAAATGGTATTTTGAAGAATAAAAAACCTGTGTTTTTTTTTTGTTATGCATTTTATTTCGATAGTTATATATAGAAGATTCACTATATCTCTCTCGAAATACAATGGATCCGCAAATAATTTTTGCATCGATTATATATTTAAAAATTAAAATACGAAACATCAAAGGATATTTTTACCATACGTATGTATACATACACACACATGCATCTTATATCATCAAGGTAGATATTCATTTTTACCATTTCATCTACTTCATGAACCCAGTACGCACAATATATCAAACATGGTCAAAACATGATATATATTTGGGGTTGTATTGGATGGTTGTAGAAGGATACTTACGTTGTCTATAGAATTCTTGACTGCTTGTGCAGTTGCCGGAGAAAGGGTGTAGACTTGGTCAGGGCATTTCTGCTCGTTGCATTTCCCTTTTTCTTCGGCTGATCCGTTACATGCATCACCTCCAAACTTTGGCTTTGGATTACTACAACTTCTTTTCTGTGTTCCATTACCACCTCCGCAGGAAACTGAGCATTCCCAGGCTGTCCATGGAGACCACCCACCATGCACGGGACAAGTGAGTTTCGTGTCGCAGTTCATCATATGCCCCATATATCCTTTGCATTTCAGAGCCTTGTTTCTGCCCGTGTAACTGCACGTTCGAGTTCGTCTCCGAACTCCAATCCCGCACGTTTTGCTGCAATCTCCCCATTCACCCCATTTTCCCCACGATCCTGGTGATAATGTTGTAGTAGTTTTTTTCGATCCAGTGCTTCTCGCAAAGCAGAATAAAAGGAATGTCAGCTGAATGCAAATCACTGAAATGAAAACACAAGAAAGTTTATAAAAGAAAAATGATAAATTTATTTGAACGATGTATTTTTACCATGTTTTTATTAACTCGATTTTTTGTTTGTGTGTGTATTTGTCCAGTACAAATCTTGCAATTGAGTTTTAACTAGCTTCCCGACAGCTAGACATTTGAAACTTTGAGAATAGCTCAGAACAAGATGATAATGCATTATTTTAATACTTTTAGCCATCTTTAAGCAGGACTGATTTCATTTTCAGTTAATTTTGTTCTTTAGGCTGGTGGAGCCATCTCTCGGCCGGTTCGGGAACGAAAAGTTAAACGCAAGTTAACGTCCAATTAACTTTATTTTCTTTCAAGTTGATGGGATAATTCATCAAAACAATTTTAAAAAAGTATTTATTAATACATAGAATTGTCAAGTTTATATGTTTCAACAGAAAATTTAAAAACATGGTGTATAAAAAGTTCTTTTTATCTTGTAACTAGCGGCCCGTGCCGACTTTGTCCGGGTTGAACAAAATATTATACCAATAAATTTCCAGTTGATAGCCAATAAATTGTAAATCTTTTTTTACCTTAATAATAACCTAAATAATACCTTAAATTAATTTTATGTTAGTTAATAATTAAAATAATTTTTTTAAAAGAAAAAGGCGTGCCTGAGAACGGCTAGGTTCGAACTCTTAGCGTCAGAACAGAAGCCCACCGCGATAGCACCACAATAAGGATCGTTGAAATCTTCGGAACAAAAAGCGATAGAAGACAGTAGCGGAAACAATGGAGATTGTTAGGATTAAGCCCCTAACTTTATTTCTACTGATTAGATATACATAATATATAGCCTATGTCCATCTGGAATAATGTACCTTTCAAACAGTGAAAGAATTTTTCAAATAGGTACAGTGGTTCTGGAGATTACCCTCCACGTACAAAATCGCTCTCTCTCTCTTTATATATAAGTATAGATTATATAGATATAAGACATATAGTTAATTGTACGAGACATATAATTTCATTTGATGGAAAGTGATTTGTTTATTAATTTTTGCTTTACATTGTTTTGTGTTTTATATGTTGTGATACGAAACTGTCGCCGTCTTTAATATGGCGACTTTCAAAAATGAAAGTTTTATGAAATGTCGCATATGAAAAAAAAACTGGCTCCAAATTACCCCGTCACAGCCAATTGTTTCATCCAATGAAATATCTGATATTGTGAATCCTCTTCAATACGTCAGAACACTTCTTTTAAAATGGAGGGTCTTCAGACATTTTGAAGCGGAGCATGTCAATATATTTCTAAAATACATTGGCCCTATTTCAGCCTATATTGGAAGCTCAGTACATTACACTTTGTACTCGATAAAACAAAAACAGAATTCAATACTTATAGACAGTTGTATGTTAGAAGTAAAATTTATCGTCAATAAAATTCTCATTACGAATACACTATATTGTAGACTTTAGGAGAAAGTTGATATTCTTTTTATTTGACTAAAGTTATTTTAAAAGGTTTAATTTACGGTATGCAAAGTGTGCTCCGTTATGTAGAGCATATAGTGTGGACTTATTTGGTCGGGGACATTTTTACGTTCTTCTGAAGAAATAAAAATCACTTAAAACTTTGTGTTTTGGTTGTATAAAATTTGTTTCTTCTCTCCGGAAGTAAGCGATAACATCTATAAAAAATAAATTGTTTCTAGACATGTTACGATTATTCTTGCAACCACGAAGGGTTACTTTTCAAACTTTCACATCCATTTTAGCTTTGAAAGTCAAGTGAATTGATTCAGCCGGCAACGGAGATTTAGAAATCGGGCAACCAGTGTACGGAACAGATGTATTACACGCACCTCTCTTGGCGACAAAATTTTTTTTGACGCCAAATAATGGTCAAAAAAATTTTGTCGCCAACTTGTCGCCAAAACAGGCCTACGCGGACATTTTACACTTAAAATACACTTAAAATAATACACAAAATATCAATAACAACTCAAATATAAAAATAAATTCAAAACAAACTTACCAATGGCAGTAATAAACTTTCAAAAACATGTCACAAAACCACAACAGCTACTTTAAAACATACACGAATATATCTAAAAACGGCTGTATTAAAATTCAAAACCTAAACAGAAATGCTCAACCGCTACTTTAAAACACGCAAAAATATCTAAAAACAGCTGTATTAAACTTCAAAACCTCAGCAGAAATACTCAACCACTTATTTAAAACATACGCAAATATATCTAAAAACGGCTATATTAAAATTCAAAACCTAAACAGAAATGCTCAACCGCTACTTTAAAACATACGCAAAATATATCAAAAAACGAAGACATTAAACTTCCAAAAACATTACACATATCCGCAACATCTATTTAAAACATACGCAGATATATCAAAAAACGAAGACATTAAACTTCCAAAAACATTACAGAAATCCTAAACCGCTACTATGAAACGCTAACAAAAATATCGAACACCGGTATATTAAACTTCGAAAAACACTACACAATACCACAACACCTATTCAGGGTTGCAACAAAAAACAAACATCACGCCAAATCGGATGGCTGCCAGACCAAAAAAAAATTGCTAAAAATAAAAAAAAATCGCCAAACATAAAAAAAAAATCGCCAAATTGAAAAAGGTGCGTGAAACACATCTGTACCCAGTGTACTACGGGAAACATGTGAAAGATCATTAAATTGCAGTTTTATCGCATGGACCAAGATGCCAATTCGCCAATTTGGTAGATATGTAGAACTTGGCGAGTTAAAATTAATAAAACGTCATTACTCTGTTATTGTGAAAAATACAAAGTAATGCAAATGAAAGCTTCATGTTCATTAATAAAGCATAACTGGAATTTGAAGCCTTCTTGGTACAGCTTTGTCAGATGCACATCTCTGCCAAGTTTGGCGATTCTGTGTATGGCGTGGTAACCATGCGATTTTGGAGAGTTTTTTCCCCCCGATTTAGTCGTGTGCGGTTGTGGCAGTAATTAGATTGAGATTTTAAATTTAATATTAAATAATGAGATTTATAGTTTTGATTTACTTCTTAATTTTTTAATATTAGGGCACAGTTGAGTATGTTTTGTATTTTGTTTATTTATTTTTGCTATTTCTCCTGTGGTTTTTTTCGCGCATGCGTTATTGCTATTTTGTAATGTAGGAAATTTATTTGCTAACTGAGGTTATCTGGGGATTTCTGTAATGTTTTTGGAAGTTTAATACAGCAGCGGTAATTTGTTTTTCTCGAAATTAGATTCATGAATTGTCACCCTTTCAAGTGAAATTTTGTTTTGTGTCTTCTAGAGTATAGTTTGTGGCAAAATGAGTGACATGATTGAATTGAGGTTGTTGTTTAATTTGTATTTTATGGGAAACGGGTTTGTAATATGTTTGTGTATGGAGAATTTGCGTTTACGGCTATAAACCACCGGATGGGGATTTCTGTAATGTTTTTGGAAGTTTAATACAGCCAGCGGAAGGGTTCAGCTTTGTCGGACGCACCTCGCTGCCAAGTTTGGCGATTTTATGTATGGCGTGGTAACCATACGATTTTGGCGAGATTTTATTTATTTAGTCGTGTGAGGTTGCCGTAGTAATTAGATTGAAAATTTAAATTTAATAATAAATAATGATATTTATAATTTTGATTGTTTTCTTAATTATTTAAAGTTAGCGCAGAGTTGAGTATGTTTTGAATTTTGTTTTGTTTATTTTTGCTATTTCTGCTGTGGCTTTTTTCGCGCATGCGTTATTGCTATTCTGTAATGTAGGAAATTTATTTTCTAACTGAGGTTAACTGGGGATTTCTGTAATGTTTTTGGAAGTTTAATACAGCCAGCGGTAAGTTTGTTTTCAACTTATTTTTTACCTCTTGGTCGCTATTGAGTTTTTGTTTACATTTAGCACTTTAAGCCTAACAGGTGTGCGGAATTGGGAAAAGTTGGTGCCAAAAATCACCAACTTTTCGCCAACGGAGGTGCGTCTGACAAAGCTGTTCCTAATTCTGTTTCATTAGATAGACGCCTAGCTGTACTATTTTTTTTAAATGGAACCAAATATGTTCAATGGGGTTCAGGCTGTATCCTGACCATCCATGCACCTGTATGTCATTCTCCGTGAACCGCATTTGACCTATCCGTGAAGTGTGGCAGGGAGCTGAATCCTGCTGGTAAAAACAAATGGTGCATTATATGGAAAAAGATTCCTAATAGGAGGTAGAAGTTTTGGTTGAAGGAGGGTATAAATGTACTTTCTGATGTTCAGTGTGCTGTAAAAGGAAAGAAGGCGGCCTACTCCATCTCCTGACACACATGCCCAGATAATAACACTTGAAGGATTTTTTGTTGTCACTTGAATGCAATCTGGATGTACCTCTTCCCAAATGTGATGTTTTGCAATTTTTCTCCCATTCCTATAAAATATCGATATATTTGTCTCGTCATTCCATATCACTTCTTTCTACAGACCTTCGGTCAATGCAATGTGTTCTTTTGGCCCCTGTAGTTATTTCTGCCGCTACTTTTTATTCAGAAATGTTTTTTTCGGAGAATCCTACCTTTTATGCCAATCTCCGTTAGTCTTTCTTCTCTTACTCAGAGAAAAACACCAGTTGTACTCAGTTCGCTGCAAATGGCTGCAGATATCATCTATCTGACGCTGAAACAAATTCATTATATTTTCCTATCATCAACAGCTGTTGTGCACTTTTCCGGCCTTTTCCTACCGTATTTCGCATAGATTGTGTTTCCTGATAGTGCAAACAAAACTTTCGTACTTCTGATGTTGTCACATTCCCACCATCATCTCTCCCTATTGCTGCATACGAAAGACCATTTTCCTGTAATACAGCAATCCTGGATCTCTTCCTGACTGACCAGTCACCATTATTGGAGTCACCTTTTATTGGAGACATTGTTTTTATTCATTTGTTTACAACGTTAATAGCACAAAACAATAAATACAAATATCTAACCGTAATTGTGCTTAAGTATCCAACTTTACTAAGCAAAATGAAACAGCCAGTGCCTTTCTCACTTTTGAACATGACCTTCCACGTCCTCATAAACGACATCTGATCATTGGTCCTCAGAACGACGATTCCGATCGGCTGGTAGTAGTTGTTACTCCAAACGGCACTTACGGAAGTTTACGGCCCCCGCCATAAATCGCCAATGATAGTTGAAAATTGTCGCCAAATCGTTATTATTACAAACTGCCTGAAATTCCTACCTGTTGCGGTTTCTTTTATCCACGTGTTATTTATCGGGAATTCTGAATTATATATCGTATTATATTAGTTAATATTTTCTGTTCTAAAAATGTTGAGAATTTTCAATTTACCGAGGAGTGAAGAGGATTCTATACTTTTCTTTCAAGAAAGAGGTATTTTGCCTCGTAAACGAACCTGTGTAAATGGTCACGACATGAAACTCTACATCAATGGAAATATATGGCGATGCAACGTAAAGAATTGCAAAATAAAAACAGGCATTCGATCTGATAATTGGTTTAGTGTATCAAGAACTCCATTTGCAACAGCGCTGCAATTTATTTACTAATGGGCTGAAGAGCTCACTTCAATTAAGTGGTGCGAAGAACAACTAAATATCAGCGATAAAACAACGATTGATTGGAACAATTTTATGAGAGAAGCATGTTCTTTGGATCTCTTCCGACAGCCTAAAAGAGGATTTGGCGGTTTTGAGAAAATAGTCGAAATCGATGAAAGCCTGTTCGTTCTACGGAAACACAACGAAGGGAGGATTCTACACCCAGCAGTGGATATTCGGCAGGATATGCCGTGAAATTGGCGAATGTTTTCTGGTTGAGGTAGTGAATAGAGAAGCAAGCACACTGATGGCAAAGATAGTCGAATACGTAGAGGAAGGATCCATAGTTTATTCAGACTATTGACGTGCTTATAAAACTAAGGATTTTGAAAGAGAAGGTTATTATCATATGACTGTAAACTTTAAATACCATTTTGTGGATCCGACTATGGGCGTACACACGCCCGTAGTCGGATCAAAATATTGAGATCCCGCTCAAAATATTGAGAGACTGTGGGGTTCTGTGAAGTGGCGAAATAAAAAAAACCAAAGAGGCACTGCTCGCCATCATCTTCAATCATACCTAGCAGAATTTATGTGGAGAAAGACATTGGGACGACAAAATGCATTTGATAACATATTAAAAGCAATCTCGGAAATATGGCCGCCCCGAACTTAACTGTTTCTGCCTTGGCGATAAATTTATCACCAAGGCGCCAAGGGGGCCGTAAACTTCCGTAAGTGCCCTACAAACCCCATCCTGAACCTCACGCATCTGTGTTTGTTTGTCTGATTGAAAGTAGTATAACTTCCTTTGTAATTCAAACATTTGACCTCTGTTTATTGTGTCGAAATAAGCATTGAATTTCCTTTCGTTTGATGTATAAATCATTGCACTGCGTGAAGTGTAACTGTTTTTATAAGCAATCAAAGTTGAAAAACATTCAAATTTTAAAAAGTGTCCTGAATTTTGGCCACCACTGTAATCTGGAAAAGTCGATACGTGATGTAAAAAAAATCAGAATGATTGTTCTTTACTTTAGTTTAGTTACGTTCATTTTTACTTTCATTTGTTTTTTACTTTAGCTTTAAAATGCAATTAGCAAAAGTGAAAGTGTATTGTGAAAGTTAATAGTTTCTTATATTCCTTTTTATTTATTTAATCGACAATTTTATAATGTAATTGGTGACTTTGGGCGCAACTTTGACGACAGTTCATTTTAATGGGAAAGTTCCAAAATAAGTAAAGAACAAGACAATTAGGAAACATGCTTTCAATATTTCAAATCTTATATCACGAACAAATGTAAAATGTCTAGTCATTTTATAAAAATGAAATGTTTTTCACGATGTGCAGTCACGTTAACTCGTTATGGTTCAAACCATGGTGGACCTATCCTGCAAATCTTTAAAATAAACAACTAAACACGATTAGATAGAACAGAACAAATGAAAATTTTTTTTTAAATCTTTCTCTGAACATATCTCATATGAAACAGGAAAATCAAAACCTACTTTTAGTTAATATGCATCTTGATGATTCAGTCATAATTAATAAGTTTGTTAATCTGATAACTTTCCCTAAATAATATTTTAAGTTTATTTTCCAGTTAACTTAATTAATCAAACGACCTGCGGCTCTGCGGTTAAATGTTAATTAACCAGGCAATTGCTAAATGAGGTGTTTGCTAATCATGAAGGGAATTTTTAGAATGATATTGTAAATAAGTGATTTCTGCCGTTTAAATATAATGTAACAAAATATTTTTTAAAAATTCAGTTTTTAGGCACAAACTGTCCAGAATGATAATAAATAAAATATATTTAAAATATATCATATGTGGCATTAGTCTATAATTTTTTTCTTTCACAGTTATAATTAAAATAACATTGCAATTAAAGTTTTCAGTATGATTTTTAAGAGAAAATTTACCTTTAAATTCTGGCACATGCTTGTTTATTTTTTAGACATATGTAACCAGGGGGTTTTTTGGTGTGGGAAAAGTGGATAAATAATAAGGCGAAACGTTGCAACGTCACTGGCTTCGTCAGTTTTCGTCTGCTATAGATGACGTCAGGGCCCGACTTAGCCCAATTGGGGCCCGGGGCAAAAACTTCTTTGGGGGCCCCCCCTCTGCTTCACTACTTCAGTAATGAAGAACTTAATACTTATTACTAAACTTTCTATTCGATTTGGGGGCCCCCTCTGATGTGGGGGCCCGGGGCAACTGCCCCGTATGCCCCTGCCTTAGTCAGGCTCTGGATGACGTTATTATCGGGTGGCAGAAAACAGAAGCAGTTCCTATGCGTTTGCATGTGTTTTTGGACGATACCTTCATTTTGAGTTAAATAATTTAAGTTCATTTATAAAATTCCTCATATTAGTTGTATTTAACACGTATTTTAACACTTTTTTTTAATATTTCGCAAGGTTTAAGAGAATATAATCATTCTTTCGTTGAGAATGATTATTATTATGTTGATATACATATAGATATTAGGATAAGTTACTTCAGGCCAGCGTCTTGTATCGTAACTCCAGTCTTCCTCTGTCAATAATTACGGGTCACATACTGAATAAACCTTTCCGGGCTGTACCTGAACGTTTAATTTAGTGATATACCTTTGTTTAGATACCGTATCTAAAGACTTTGCGTAATCTGAGAGCATTTTATTCAACAAGCTGTAAGAATGCTCATTGAGCGCCATGTTAAATTATGCAATGATTTGCCACTCCTCGCCAAACAAGAAGTAAAATCTGCAAGAGTTGAGATGTGTGACATGCTGCGAGACATTGCCCTATATGGTGAAGTTTTATTGGGAAACTACTTTAATCATACTGAAAGTAATTGAAATATTACAATTACAATATATATTTAAAAGCTTATTTTACTATACGAACACCTTTCTTATAATATAAGCTTTGAATAAATTAGGGACACGTGACGTCATGAGAGATCACGATAGATCTTTTGAGACTCTAAAAATCTGTTGTAGATGTGCAACTGCCATCCAAACATGCATTGTTGAAATCATGTATATAGGTTATATGCAGCTAAACTTTACAATAATATGACCTCTGCATATGAAAAATTTAGTACTACTAAATATCGACTCATGAACCTCTGTTGTGTTTCGCATCCTCGCCAAAACCCGAATCGCGCAATACCTTTGTTGCTGTTTCATCGCCAATTTACTAAACGCTGTTAGAACTTCCATGTCTTACTTCCATATTTTACGAATTCGGTTGTCTTTCGTTTTCAGCTATGAATTGCATACATTGATATAAAGTATAATTCAAAATAAAATGTCTTTCATAAGAACATCTTTTGCACAATAAACTTTAACATAGATATAATGCAAACATGTGTAATTGGAGCGAAATTTAAACTTTCTTCTCAAATGATCTGATAAATTTTTAGGAAATTAATTAGTTTCTACAAAAGCAGGTCTTTTAAGAAAAGAACTAAAAACGTTACTATGAGCAGTAGATCAAAACTGCTCTGGTGATAAGGAATAGCAAATTACCTCGGATGCGTTTTCTTGGATATCTGGAAGACATACCCTAGTTTAATTTATCAAATTGTAGTTATGTTTTGATAATTGAGTTTAAAGCCATATGTTTACAATTTTCGGATACTTCTAAATATGACTATTTGACAGATAATAATTCTCAAACAATATTTAGAGATGTCTTTAAAAATATGTTTCTTCGATCTTTCGTCTTTTTTTCATGCTACATATATCCTAAAATTAGACAAAAAATGATAACAGGGATATGCAGAAACCTTCAGACAGAAACTTTGAAATTCTTGTCTCATTATAGCAATTTCAAAATCTATATACATAAAACAGTTCCGTAACTGACTGACTAACTAACTGACAAACAGATAAAACACAGACAAACTTCTGGACCTAAAAGACTGACATTTTTAATGGCGATTTTTTCTTATAGTGTAGGGGTGCACTAAGAAAGATTTTTGAAATAATATTCTTAGATTTTTTAAATTAAATTTTTAAGCTGTTTTTGTAACATTTTTTAAGTTTGCATTTAAAATAATATTCCGAGGGTTATAAAATTTATATCACGAGAGAGATCATAAAAATTCCTTTAAAAGGAAATCTTTTTTGAATCTTAATCTCCATTTTCTGACATTTGGGGAATTTTTTATTACCATGTTTTTATTAACTCGCTTTCTTGTTTGTTTGTTTGTTTGTGTATGTGTGTGTGTTTGTTTGTCCGGTACAAATCTTGCAATCGATTTTTAACTGACTTCTCGACTAGCTAGACATTTGAAACTTTTAGAATGGCTCAGAACACGATTACAGTACATTCTTTTAATACTTTTAGCCCTCTTTAAGCAGATTTGAATTCATTTTCAGTTAATTTTGTTTTGTAGAATGGTGCAACCATCTATCGGCAGGGACGGAAATGAAAAGTTAAAGGCAAGTTAACTTCCAATTTCCAACCTAAACGATTTATTACGCATTTAATACCTCTTTATTAAGTATTTGATCATTTTCTTTCAAGTTGATGCGATAACTCATCAAAAAAAATTGAAAAGTATTTATTAATAGGGGAACCCGGGGTAGAACGGGGTACGAAGTTGAAAATGTGTTTTAAAAATACAAAAGGGTTAATTAAGAAAGCTGCAAATTTTTCTGTGAATACATTATAATGTAATAATTACAAAACTACAATAATATTGTAAGAAAATAAAAGAACAATTTTTTTTTCAATTTCAGAAAATTATGTCATTTGCCCCATTCTGCCCCGGGCACGGGGCAGAACGGGTTGGTAAGGAAAATTAATTTTAAAAACATATAAACTAGTGGAAATTCAGATAACATAAGTTTAATCTATATTTATTTAGTTTTAAGTGACTATAATTGTTTAATTAAGGTTACGGTTTTCATTGATTGTGTCCATTTCTTAAGCCTATTTCCAAAATTCACACATCAAAACGCCTCATCATCTTCGCTATCTATTGACGCAGAGGAATTGTGTGCTAATTGTTTGCACATGGAACAAGCTACACAACCTTCAACTGACTGGGTAAAATTCACTGCAATATAAACACTCGCAGTCAGAACAATCCCCAAAATTCTTTTTTCCATTCATCTTCAGGCATTTTCCCTTGTTTTTTCCATGCTTAATTTTATTCTCCTTCTTAATTATTTTTATCCTTGCTCTTTCTTCTTTAGCAAAGTTCTTTTCTTCTTTTTCCTTAATAAAAGCTTCTAACTCTTTTTGTATGGGAAATCTGTTAACCATCATTAGAGTACCATCATTAGAGTTGGCAAAAACCTTACCACCTTTATCATCCAACCTGATATGCATGTATTTTTAACTGATGTGCTAGGCGAAGGCAATTCCAATTGTTCAGCTCCGGATGTTATCACCTCTTCACTTGAAGGTCTGCCAAGTCCGATGTCAGTTGTGTCTGCTGGGAGAAAATCTGCGTCGGTGAGTATGGATGGGTCAGTTGGCCATATTCCTGTAGCTTGGAAACCGTTATTAGCAGTTTCCATTGTTGCGCTTTGGATAAAAGATGATCCAAAAAGTGTTGAAATTTGAAAGAGAGTTACGACGTTCCCTGGGTTGCTTCGTAGTCATTTTCGAAGCTCATTGCTGTAATGAAGACTTAAATGCTTCATAAAAGAAACATCAAGTGGCTGAAGTCTGGGAGAGCAATGTGGTGGTAGACATAGCAATGAAACGTCACTCTCCCTCGCGCAGTCTATAACCTCAAGGTTCTTCGTATGTGTTGAGTGGCCATCTAATATAAGAAGAACCGGGAAGTCTTTTGATGGCTTTGAAAATCCCCCAAATTTTCGAAACCATACAAGAAATGACTCAGTAGTCATCCATCCAGTGCTGTGCACCTCAACCCAACCTCCTGGTGGCAATCCTAACTCAAATTCTTTCTGCTTCTTCTTTCGAGGAAAAATGAGCATCGGGGGCATGCAAGCTCCGCTTGCGGACATACAAATTAGGCAGGTTACAGTTTCGCCCCTTTCTGAGGATGTTAATGATCCGACTTGACGTTTCCCCTTGCAAGCTATGATCTTTGATTGGTTATTAGGGTTCACTGAAATGCCCGTTTCATCGCAATTAAATATTTGAGAAGCCGTTAGTTTATGCTTGTCGAGTAAGTTTGTTAGGAACGAAAAAAAAACTATCGACAGCTACTTTATTAAATCCCATGGCTCTTGCACCAGATGTTGCCTCGGCATTGCGAACAGATAAAGTAGGATGTCTCTTAAGAAATCCATTGACACAATCTTGGCCTGCGATTCCATTTTGAAAGCTACTACCAATACCATTTCTTACTGCCAATAAGCTGATAAGCTTAGCTACGCAAGTCCTTCAGTTGGTAGACCGAATAACCTAGCCTTCATTGTTTTTAAGTAATTAACGAGCACAAGTTCCTGCTCTTCTACAAATACGTTTTTAAATTTTCCAGCCCTTTTATCGATCTTGTAGTCAGGGTTTTCCTTTCTTTTTTTAACGAATCAATCCAGAGTAGACTGAGGAACATCAAATTGGTTCGAAGCCTTCAAATACCCATATTTTCTAAAAATAACCGCCTCGACAGCATTGTTCATTGCCTCAGTAGACCATAATTACCTTTTTTTTTTTTTTTTCTTATAGTATCGAACCATCTGAAATCTACAGAAAAAAAATTAGGGGCGTACCAAAAACGATCTCTTAGTTAAAAATATGGCGGGGCAGAATGGGGTACTACCCCATTCTGCCCCACCCGTTCCGCCCCAGGGAAATGATTCAGGTTAGGGACTAGAGTCACTCGAGAAAGATACGTAAACAAATGCTTAACTACAGGAAACTAAAGACAAATAAACGTAATTCAAGCATGTACTAACTGTAGTTGTGATGTAAACAAGTATGTATACATTACCTTGGTTACAAAATCATCAAAAGTTACAATATAGGAGCAAAAATAACAAAACGAAAATTGTACACACCAACGCTCGAGAAAACTTTACTAAAACTAGTATATAACCCCCGTCAAAAATGACGGAATATTGACCAGCGTTTCAAGAGATGATTCATCATTTTCATCGGGCATTGCTGAAAACTGTACTTAACCTGCAGTAAACAACAAAACTAAACTAAACTAAATCAAAACTACACCAAACCTGTTTCAAAAGTTAATGACTCACCACACAGCAGGCATTGCTGAAAACGATACTTAAACAGCAGTAAGCAACAATAAAATAAAACAAAAATAAAACGTGAAACACAATTTAATTAACATTAAAATTAAACATTAAAAATGTACGAGTAGTTATTTAAAGGGAATATGAAAAACCATGGAGTAGAATTAATTCGAAATTCAAGTGAATGACTCAATTGAATAAATGATTCTTTTCAATGGATATTTTAATTTGAAGATATTTCAAAACTAAACGGTTTTGAGCTAGGGTGTTCACTTGAGATTTTCATATTTTTTAAGGGCTTTCAAAATATGTAACTTTTGTGGTATTATTTTTCAAGAAAAATGTTGCGATCTTGACGCAAATTGTTTTAAGAGATATTATCAGGGGAAGCCTGTTCTTGTCCATAGGAAATTGTAATTCACGCTCTTACAATGAAATGCAATAAAATTCAGAACATGATAAAGAAATTGAGAAAGATGACAAAGATTCCTATATATATATCCACACTCAAGAGGCTAGTTTATACTCTTAATCTTACAATCTCAATCTTTATATAAATTTTATTAAGTTATACATTTTCTGTTTTGAATCCTTGCAATCTCTATATACAAAAATGAATGTTTGTTTGTTTGTTTGTTTGTTCGTATTTTATGCGCTGCCGTACCGTTCATCCGATTGCGATGAAACTTGATCAACTTATTGCTTAAACTTGCACGATGGTTATAGACTATTTTCATTACGCTACGACGTTCCTGTTGTATATGTGTTTTAACTATGTTTTATATATTTTAACTGTTAACTGTTTTGTGCTTCTTAACTGTGTCTGTATCTTGTAACTGTACTATATAAGCTGTCATGTAACTGTAATAGTGGCTCTCTGTTAATAAAAGCACTTGTATAAAACCCACTTTGGTAGACCCACAGGATCTAAACAAAGTAATAAAAAGAGAGTTTCATTTATTTCCAACTGTGGATGAACTGGTGACAAAATTGTGTAGTAAAAGTGTTTACTCTGTTCTGGATTTAAAAGATGGGTTTTATCAAATACAGCTTGACAGGGAATCTAGTGAGTTGTGTAAATTTAGTACTCCCTTTGGTTGTTTTAAATTCAACAGACTACCTTTTGGATTAAGTAGTGCCCCAGAAGTTTTTCAAAAATTTCAAGAGAAAAATTTTGGTGATATTCCTGGTGTGTTAATTTATTTTGATGATTTGTTAATTGCTGCTGAAACTCCTCAGGAGCATGATGACATTCTTGATAGAGTTATTGAAAGAGCTAGAAAACTAAATGTTAAATTTAATCCTTCTAAGTTACAATATAAAGTAAGTGAAGTGAAATATGTTGGGTATGTGTTTAATAAATTTGGAATGAAACCAGATCCCGAGCAGGTTAGGACAATCTTAAATTTAGAAACTCCCAGTAATAAAAAAGAGTTACAAAGAATTTTGGGCATGATTAACTTCTTAAGGAAGTTCATACCAAACATGTCCGAGTTTACCGCTCCTTTAAGAGAGTTGCTTAAATCTAGTGTTCATTGGAATTGGCTACCCATTCATTCTAAGGCACTTAATGAGTTAAAACTAATGGTAAGCAAATCCCCAGTACTTGGAACATTTGACTGTAAGAAACAAGTTGTGTTGCAATGTGATAGCTCAAAAAATGGGCTTGGTTGTTGTTTGCTACAGGAGGGCCAACCAATAGCTTTTGCATCTCGTAGTTTGTCTGATGCAGAGCAAAATTATGCTCAAGTTGAAAAGGAATATTTGAGTATAGTCTTTGCAACTAAGAAATTTCATAATTTTATATATGGTAGGAAAGTAATTGTTCATACAGATCATAAACCATTAGTGTCAATTTCTAATAAAAATGTTGTAAATGTACTATCTAGTAGATTACAAAGAATGAAGTTGAAATTACTTAAGTATGATCTTGATGTAATGTATTTACCAGGTAAACATATGTATGTTGCTGATTTGTTGTCTAAATCCTTTCTTAAAGAGGACAGTGACTGTGATACTTTTCTTAAAGAGATAGTGCATTGTGTGAAAGCTACACGACATATGCAAGTAACTGAGAAAAAGCTTAATATCTTTAGAGATTCTACGTCACGAGATCCAATATTGAGTAAACTAGTATATTATTGTAAAGAGGGATGGCCTAATGATAAAAATGAAGTGCCAGAAACTGTCAGACATTATTTTAAGTTGAGGCAGGATCTTTTTGAGGAGGATGGTATTGTCTTCTTAAATAATAAGATTGTAGTCCCGAGTGATCTTAGAAGGGAAATGTTAAATAAAATCCATGAGGGACATTTTGGCATGGAAAAATGTAAGTCAAGAGCTAGAGAACTGTTGTATTGGCCAAATATGTCAAATGATATTGAAAACTTAGTTGCTAAGTGTTCCGTTTGTGAAAAATACCGACCAAAAAACTGTAAAGAACCACTCATTTCACATGAAATTTTATCTTTGCCTTTTGAAAAGGTGGGGTGTGATATTTGTGAATTCGGAAAAAAGGATTATTTAGTCTTAATGGATTATTTAACTAAATGGTTAGAAATCGTTCCCATGAATAATAAGCGGGCGAGTGAAGTAATTTGTAACTTAAAAATAATATTTAGCACGCATGGTATTCCTAGAGTTTTAGTTGCAGATAATATGCCGTTTAACTCATATGAGTTTAAAAAGTTTGCATTGGAATGGGATTTTGAAATTATTAATAGCAGCCCCAGATATGCTAAATCAAACGGTCAGGCCGAAAGTGGAGTTAAAATAGCGAAGAGTATTCTTAAAAAATGTAATATAACTGATCAAAGTATTTATACAGCGTTAATGGAATATAGAAATACACCTTTAAAAAATACAGAGTTTTCACCAGCCCAGGCTTTAATGAGTAGGCGAGTTCGAACTAAAATACCTTTAAATAGACAGCTACTAATTCCAGAAATTCAGGTTAACATAAGGGAAAAAATTTTAAACAAGCAAAATTTGTCTAAATCGCGTTATGATAAAACGTCAAAGCCGTTGTCAGATCTACCTCCCAATCAAAATGTGTTAATTCGTACTGGTAATTCTTGGGAACGAGGAAAAGTTATAAAAAAAGATACTAGTCCTAGAAGTTATTGGGTAAAAAATGAGTTTAATCGTATGACAAGAAGAAATAGAGTAGATCTGAAACCTTCGTATAACGCACCTAATTTTAGAAATACTGAAGAAATGAGTGATTCTACTATTGGTTGTACAAATGAAAATGTTAATTTTAAGAATTGTAATTTTGAGTCGGAAACAACTGAGGAAAATAATATGAACTCTAAACCATATATAACCAGGTCTGGACGAGTAAGTAAACCTCCCTTGAGGTATGGGTACATGTAGGCACGTGTTTTATTTTGTGTGAAAACACTTCTTTGAAAAGGGGGGAGATGTTGTATATGTGTTTTAACTATGTTTTATATATTTTAACTGTTAACTGTTTTGTGCTTCTTAACTGTGTCTGTATCTTGTAACTGTACTATATAAGCTGTCATGTAACTGTAATAGTGGCTCTCTGTTAATAAAAGCACTTGTATAAAACAGTTCCATTCCCGAATTATGTTAGAAGTATCAACGGATATTGAAAATCGCCAAAAGAAATCGCCAAATTTCCCTGGATATTTTTGTTCAAAGACATTGTAACATTTCATTGTTGCCAATTAAATTGTAACATGTCCATAAAGATAAATATACATGAAATAAAAACGTGATTTAATCATATATTGGCGCTTGCAAGAACGAATTCGATATATTATTTTCATGTACGTGGCAACGCCGGAATGTTTCTTTTTAAATTTGAAAATATAAGGATGGAAAGTCATTCATTTTCAATGAATGTGTTATCTATCCATTTCATGAATTGAAACTATCCCAAGCTACCTGTTCAAACTCAAATGTTCAAACTCCTTGACGCGATGATTTATATAACTGAAGTGACATTGAAACATAGCAGATGATTTAGTTTTGAGAAAGAATTCCAATCATGAAATACGTGTATATTATAATTAAGAAAGTCTGAAAGTGGCATTGGTTAATTCCCAATATACGGTGCCCCTTGTATTTCACTGCATTGGAACCGCCATCTTGGTTCCGTCTCCCATCGCCAAATTGGCGACGGGAGACGGAACCAAGATGGCGGTTCCAATGCAGTGAAATAATATAAATGATAACATACAGAACTTTCATTGAAAATTTATCCAGGAAATAAAAAAATGAAGTTAAATAAGGGCAGTCGATTTTATTTTTTTAAATTTTTTGTCGCCCAAGCAGAACGCGTATTTTTGGAACGGGAAAGTTCGAAAAGTCCCAAAAATATGCATTTTTTAAACTGTACGACCACAATAAAGCACAAAAACACACAAATACAAAAAATGAAAGCTGAAAAATAATGAGAAATTTGTTATGTGTGGCCCCCAACCCCCCGCTAAAAAAAGTCAGTATATTGCAAATAATTCATTTAAATAAATATAAAATGCATCTTGGTTAAATATATCAGCAAGTAAAAAAATGAAAGTTCTGCATGTTGTCATTTATATTATTTCATGTTAAAATTAAAAAAAAAAACCACTTACCGGTTATTCACTTTCGGTTTAGCTTCATTTACGTTTTGTTGATTTTTCGGTGTTTTTGGATACCCCCAATTCGTCCGTAATCCAAGAACACGGCGTTTTTTTTTACCTATAAATAAGTTAATTTTAACACCGTAATTAAATCCAATTTACTCGCTTCGAACCGGGAACCACATCTAATGGATCTTATAACGCAATGTTCAGATCTTTCCTCTCAGTTATAGTCTTTTGCAAATTACAATTAAGACAATAATAAATATTAGCTATTAACTCAACATAAATACAATAATCTATAATAGTTCTCTTACCCGCATTTTGTAAATCCCGAAAAAAATCAAAATCAACCCTCCCATTCGTAAAAGAAGCCATACCTCGCAAATAAAAGTACGTCCGAGCGCTGGAACTGCAATCCCGAAAAGAACATTCAACGGTTAAATTTTTTTAAACAGGCGCGTTATATAAAATCCAGATAACCCTCGTTTACAAGTAAATCACAAGCTCTGATTGGCTGCTAATTATTCAAATCGGAAGCTATACTAAACGGAACTATACTATCGGAAGCTTTAACTTAAAAGTATTTAACAACACAAACCACATTTGGCATTGTATCGTCAACTTGGCAAAAATCTAAAAAATATCGCCATCTTATTGAAATCGAGAGCAATAAATGGTTACCTTAAAAGCATTTTAAAAACACAAACCACATTTGGCGTTTCATCGCCAAATTGGCAAAAATCTAAAAAACTTATCGCCAAGCTGCGGCACCATGTATTGGGAATGAGCCGTGGCGTTGAAACGTAGCAGACGATTGAATTTTGAGAAAGAATTCCGGGCATTATATACGTGTATATACTTTTTATATAATAATTACCAGATTTGCTGTGTCTTAATATTGAATGTGATCTCAATCCATTCAAACATTATTGATTATTTTTCTTTAATAATAAATCCATTCAAACTTTATTGACTAGCTGTAAATTAATGCTTTAAAATGCCCAAATAGAAGAGAGCAACTTTTAATCCTGCAGAAGTAAGGGGAAAATGTCAAAGATTGTTGAAAAATGAGCAATGTGATGAAAAAATCAGAAGAGCGCGAAGCCAACAGAATTCGAAATGCAGTTAGACGCACACAAGAATCTGACGAAAAAACATTCCCAAGAGCTCGAAGGTAACAGAATTCAAATTGTAGTGATCCGAAGCAGTGAGACTGAAGAAGAAACTTTTAACGCGTCGAACATACGATTATCTTCGAGCTTCAACATCGAAAGGAGAGTAAAGCAATGATTAACGACAGCACCGACAACAAACTAATGCTATTTGCTACCGCAAAAGTATTTTAGCGAAAACTGTAGAACATCATAACATGAGGCTAATCATTGAAAAAAATAATAACAGGAACTGAATCCTGAGCGAAGCAGGGTAATACATCTAGTTATATATAAATTACTCAGCGGTAGTTCGATGAGATACTCCATCTAATCCTATATTTTTATGCATTATATATTTATCATAGTTTGCAGTTGATTTCTTCCGAAAACATGCGATCTTTGACTGTGGGTACTTCTTTCAGGATGACTGACATAGCTTGGTCGATTCATCCAGACTTAAAGTGTTGCCAAAGGTTAAACAAGTTTAAGAAAGAACATGTATGGGGCGATAATTGAAACAACGGTTGTTCACTAAACGATTTTTATGTTCGTGAAATAGTTTTATTTAAATATGATGTTCATACAATTTGTTCAATTTAAGTCTTTGGTGCGAGGAAAAAGAGTGATGCTAAATAAAATATAAATCTATGTTGTCGTAACGTTTTTAAACGCTTGTAACGCTTTCTATAACATTTGTAATAAAGTCAATATTGCTATTCACATACATGAAAGGAATTAGGTGGCTGTACCCCCATGATTCCTATATTTGTGTATTTTCCCCAGACAGTCGGGAAAATACACGAGAAATGCACCCTTTTCACATTTTCAGTGTCCTTCGTCTTATCAGCTGAAATTCCAAACTTAAGGTGCAGGAAGGGTTGCAGCCACGATCATCCAACTTTCACTACTTATCCCTTTTTCTCCTCGCAGACCACATGAATAATCTTTTGTCCACAGCAACTGCCGCGCGCCTTGGCACTTGAAAGTTGGCGTGATCTTCTACAGGTGGTTTTGGCATCAGGTCACGTGAGAAGGCTGTGCTCTAGACGGAAAACGAATTTTTACAGACAGACGGAGATAGCGACCGACACTGGCCCCAGCAAGATGCCCCAGCAAGATGCCCCAGGTAGAAGAAAACCCGACGCTCGCACCAGAGGTGTTTCCGCAGCTACCGTCGCTGATATGCGCATGAACCCACCTAACTCAGATCTGCAATGTACCATGAATGTACTTCATGGCAGTAAGCCACGGACCCTAAGTCCACTAAAACTCCTTTTTTAAAACATTCAATAAATTAATGATCATTAAGAATTTAGGCATATTCTGTCATTCGTTTACTTTACTTTTTGCAGCTCTACATGAATGCAGATGTCCTTTGTTCATCATTGTCAGCCATCTTGCCACAAATATGTTTGTAATCCCACAACTAAGTATAGTTTAACACTACATATGTATTTGTTACCTCATTTAAATTTTACTATGTAGCTTTTATATGTTTCAATTTGAAATTAAAATCAAAGGCTCAATCGAATTCAGTCTTTGAACGCGTCCTCAGGCTCTAACATCTACATCTCTAAAAAATAAATTCTAAGCGTCATATTTATCAACTGCGCCGAATCCTCTCAAAGACAAGTTTTTAAATGAGAAATTTAATTAAAATATTCTTCTCTCTTTCAGTAAATATGCTTTTCAAAAAATTGAAAAAGAGTTCTACAAGTTAAGAGATAATGCACAGAAATATACTGAAATAAAATTTTATGTTAACCGCTGCAAAATTTTCTATCTGATACTTCCGTTTAGTGAAAGGAATTTATATCCAGGTCTGAGAGTATCGTGGTTTATTTTGTGGTGAAAAAGCATTTAGAGTTTTCTGATTGATTCTTACGAAACTGGTTCCAATAAATGGAGTAGACGTTATTTCAGTGTCACTTATGTCGTTTAAGAAGTATCAAAAGAAAACTTTATTTACAACAAATCCCTCTCGACGAAGTAAATAATCCGTATCAACAAGAGTTTCTCTCCCGGGATACTGGTTGATTTCAGTATTTTTTTTTTCATTTTTCCGGCGTTAAAACCTCTTGTCCAGAAAATATATGAATTGTGAAAATGAAGAAGGGATGCCACCAGTTATTAAATGTAACTTTAAAGAGCTAGCAAGACAACTCTTTATACTTATTTTGTGAGTTCACTTTTATATTAAGGTAGCGGAAGTTCTCGTAAACTGCGATCTTAATTTAAGTAGTTTATATCTTGACAACGAGGAAATTGCAATAGTTTGTTGCATCGTCGAAGCATTTGAACGAGATAAAATTGGAGCTCAAAAGTTTGATAACCGGAAATCGAATCTATTCTAATCAGAAGACATTTATTCTGTCTACTGGAATGAACTATATGAATTGGACAGAGTACCATTTTAAAACAATAAAAGTAGTTGCTAGGTTGTTGCACACAGTATGAAATGAGAAGTTCATTCGCGATCTTCTTAATCTTTAGCATACGGGGCCCATTTTTCCGATTCCCTTTTTACAAGGGGAAATTTTATATATATATATATATATATATATATATATATATATATATATATATATATATATATGATATATGATATATATATATATATATGAAATATCATAGCAATAGAAACAGTTGGAACAGCAGATACTGGAACAGCTTTAAAAGAATTCTTGGGACGCACTAAACAGGCATAGTTTTATTGTCCTTCATATGAAGTTCCCCATAGGGAGGGAGCTAGACCGTGTGGCATATTACATGTACAAACACTATCAGGAAAAAGCCTGGCTTTCAGCCGTGTTCACATTTTTATATCAGGAACATACAGAAGAAGTGGTGCAAGGGTTAATCCCTATGACGCTATTTTATGTCATGGACTAGGGCGTGTCCGATGATTCTTATCGGCTCAGTCTCCGTAGACAGAGGCTGTTCTATGAGGATATTGTTAGAAATACATCTTTAACAGATAATACAAAAATGAGGGAAAAACTCAAGAGAAAAACAAAAGAACGTCAAACTGTTAACATGTTTATTAGAGAGAAGAAAAAAACAGAAGGTTGCCACTCAGCGATTACAAAACTCAGGTATCGTTAAGTTGAGGCGAAATTGTAGCACTGCTTTGGCATAAATACAGTCACATAGGAAATTAATTTTTAACACTCCTCCTTGCCAAAGCATGGCTAAAAAACCTATGCATTAACTTTGAAACATAAAACATATGGTTAACTGCTTCCCATACACAAAAACACTATAAACACATGGTTAGCTGCTTCAAAAACACTATAAACACAGATTAGCCAAATAAAAACTGTTTACACTACAAACACATCAATTATGAATATCAATAACTAAAACCTAGGTGTTTTCTTAAGTTTACTAAAATTTTCTTCGAGACATTTTTAGTGAAAAGGTCAGCAACATTATTAATCGAGGCTATATACTCTAAACAAATAACATTCTGTTCAATATAGTCCCGGAGGAAATGATGCCTTATGTCGATATGTTTACTGCGCTCAGATGTTGTTTGATTTTTCGCAATAAACATAGCCGCTTGGCTATCTATTTTCACAGGTACAGGTGTAGGGATAAATTTCTCCACACTAAGTTCCTGCATTAGATTTCTCACCCACAACACTTCCTTTGTAGTATGGGCTAAAGCCAAATACTCAGACACAGTAGAAGATAATGCAGTACAACCCTGCTTTTTACTCGACCAAGAGACTGCAGCACCACCAAAAATGACCACATATCCACTGAAGGACTTTCTGTCCACATGGTCTACACCCCAATCTGCATCAGAAAAAATTTCCATTGCCCTTCCAGTCTTTCTGAAGGTGAGGGACAGGTGCTTGGTCTCCTTGAGGTACCGAAAGAGGTGTTTAACGCTTCTCCAATGTAATTCAGAGGGTCTCTCATTAAATTGGCTCATGAAGGCGGAGCTGAATGCGATGTCGGGACGTGTTCCATAGGCAATGTACAGCAGACTTCCAATGGATTGCCTATAAGGAATCTCGTCACTCTTCTTCTTTATGTTATACCATTCTGCATCGTTTACTTTTTAGTGTTTTACACTGGGATCTAAGGGGGTTGATGCTCCCTTAGCTGAACTTGCTCCAAAACTTTCCAGGATTTCTTCAATGTAGGCTGTTTGATCCAGTGTTAGTGAACCATCAGCTTGCTTCTGGATTCTCATGGATAAAATTTCATTTGCTTCTCCAAGGTCTTTTGCTTGGAATTTCTGCATAACTTTATGCTTAAAAGTGCTTATGGTTTCTGAAGTTCCAACAATAAGCATATCATCAACGTAGAGGCCAAGATACAGTGTTTTCTCTGGATGATAATAAATGCATGGATCACTTTTTGAACGCAACAATCCTAGTTCTTTCAAGAAGGTGTCAAAACACTCATTCCATTCTCTTCCAGCCTGTTTTAGGCCATACAAACTTCTTTTGAGGTGACAGACGAGATGTTCTTTACCTTGTTGTTGCGTCCCTTCAGGCTGCAACATGTAAATATCTTCTTTCAATGTTCCATTCAGGTAAGCTGCGGTGATATCCATTTGATGAATTTCCATGTCCAGCTCTAAGGCAAGGGCTAAAAGGATTCGTATGGACTTTATTTTTATAACAGGGGAGAAAGTCTCAGAGAAATCTCTACCTGGGATTTGTGAATAGCCTTTTGCAACCAAACGTGCTTTAAATTTAATCACTTCTCCTTCTGCACTTAATTTTCTTTTGAATACCCATTTGCAACCAATAGGTTTGGTATTTGGTGGTTTTGGAACCAATTCCCATGTTTGGTTGCTGTGAAGGTTGTTCAACTCTTCCCTCATAGCTTCTCTCCACATTTCTGCATGAGGCGACTTCATAGCTTCTTCCAAGGTGAGTGGATCCTCAATATTTTGGGGGGAAGCTTGCTCTTCACTGACCACTTTGTATAAAATTGGATCTCCAAAGTAAGTTTTAGGTTTCCTTACTCTATTGCTTCTTCTGACTTCAGGAGATTCTTCTATATCTGCTGTTAATCGTTCAGGAACAGAGTCTTCCAAGTTTTGCTCGGTATATTCAACTTCAGTTGTATCATCTGATAGAGTTTCAGGGAGAATTACACTGATTTCAGGAACTTTATCATTGGAGCTAATGATTAGTTCATCTTCCTTTTCTGACTGGCTCCTCCTGAATGGGAAAGCAGTTTCATCAAACTTCACGTTTCTACTAATAAAAAACTCGTCTTCTTCTACATTCCACAACTTATGTCCTTTTATGCCTTCAGGATAACCAATAAAAACACATTCTTGAGCACGTTTCCCCAATTTCCCCTTTAGCTGTATTTTGTCAATTTGTGCGTAAGCCTTACAGCCAAAGATTTTTAGATTATTAACTTCGACAGGCTTTTGGGTCCAAAGATCTTCTGGTATTCTTCCCTGGATAGCTTGTGATGGATATTTGTTACGTAAATAACAAGCAGTAGCCACAGCATCTGCCCACAGTTCATTAGGGATGTTTGAGTCGAACAAGAGGCATCTGGTCATATCAAATAATGTATGGTTCATCTTCTCAGCAACTCCATTTTGCTGTGGGGTTCTGGGAACAGTAAGCTGTCTCGAGATTCCATTTTTAGTTAAGAAATCATCAAATTCCTTACTTGAATATTCCCCACCATTATCACTGCGTAAAGTGGTAATCTTGAGGCCATGTAGGTTTTCAACATTATTTTTAAATTCGATAAATTTTTCAAGGGCTTGGTCTTTTGACTTCATTGGTTTCACCACAACATACCTTGAATAGTCGTCAACAAAGGTAATAACATATTTGGAACCTCCTTTTGATGTGGGTGTTATAGGTCCCGAGACATCACTGTGGATTAGTTCTAGTAACCTAGAGGAATGTTTAGTTTCCCTAGTTGGAAATGGTTTTCTTTTCATCTTTCCCAGAATACATGTTGAGCAAATGTCACTTCCTCTTGCTGTTTCTTTACAATCGTCGTTCGAATCGTCTCTATTGACAAGCTTTTTCACTGCATTTTTGTGAAAGTGTCCTAAACGTCTATGCATGAGTTCTTCATGTTTGGAGATGTGTGCTTTATGCATCTGTTGTTCTTCAACTTTATACAATCTTCCACATTTATGGGCAGTAAGGATGATTTTATTCTTTTGTTTGGGATTTCTAATAGTAGCCCTACCATTCTGAAAAGAAATGGTCATACCCATGTCTTCAGTTCTTCCAACTGAGAGGAGGTTACTGTCAAGATTAGGCACATACAACACATTTGCTAATAAAATGGTTTCTGTCCCACACTCTCCTGTGGGCCTCAAAATGATATTGCCAGTTCCTATCGCTTCAATTTTTTCAGAGTTTGCTATTTCAACTTGGGATTTTATTGAAACCAAATTTTCAAATTTTTCTCTTTGTGAGCACATGTGCTCAGTGGCACCGCTATCAAGGTACCAATCACAGATAGGTTTATCACCACAAGTATCAGTAAGTAGTGCTTGATGTACATCACTTGACACTCTTTTGTTATACGATACAGTCTTAGGAATAGGACATTTTCGGGCAATATGTCCCCATTGGCCACAGGCGAAAAACCGAGTTCTTCTTTCATTATCTCTAGGATATTTTTTGGATGTATCATGTCCTTGTGTTTTTCTGCTATCTTTCGTTTTTAGTGCTCTTTCACCGACAGCTTCTCGTTCATTTTCTGCACTGTGACGGAGCAATTTCTTCTCTTCTACTATTAGGCGTGACTTAACGATTTTTGTGGACAAAGTATCTTCATCTCGTTCTAGGTTTAATATCAAGCCTTCATACTCTTTAGGTAAACCCATCAACATGACAAGTGCTACTTCTCTGTCAGTGAAGCCGTATCCGCAAGATGACACCTTACGATGCAATTCCATAATTCTTCTTAAATAGGAACTCATAATTTCACCAGAATTCATTCTTACATTAAAGAATTCTCTAAGTAGTTGAAGCGTATGTAGCAATCCAAACTTCGTATGGATATCCTTTAGAGTTATCCATGCATCTTTCGCCCTTGTACAATCGGCGATATCGTCCAAAAAGTTGTCTTCTACAACGAGGAATAGGAACGTGAGAGCCTTTCCGTTAATTTTACTCTCTTCTGCTTTCAATTCTGATCCGTAACCAGGATTAATTGCTTCCCAACAGTTCTTTTGCACTAGCGCAGCACGAGTACGGATACTCCATGCCGTATAATTATTCCCATCTAGCTTAGGGATCTTCAATTCTTCCATGCTGTCTGTTAGGCCTAGCTGCGCACGGCGAGTTTCGATTTCGGCTTCGTCAATTTTTCGTAGTTATCTGTTATTCCTAACTCACGTATAAAAAACTTCTTCTGAGCACTCGTGCTGATAACGTGTTAGAAATACATCTTTAACAGATAATACAAAAATGAGGGAAAAACTCAAGAGAAAAACAAAAGAACGTCAAACTGTAAACATGTTTATTAGAGAGAAGAAAAAAACAGAAGGTTGCCACTCAGCGATTACAAAACTCAGGTATCGTTAAGTTGAGGCGAAATTGTAGCACTGCTTTGGCATAAATACAGTCACATAGGAAATTAATTTTTAACATGACGCTATTTTACGTCATGGACTAGGGCGTGTCCGATGATTCTTATCGGCTCAGTCTCCGTAGACAGAGGCTGTTCTATGAGGATATTTCTCTGTCTATAGGGGAACGAAGGGATTAAGTACTGCAAACTTTATGAGCTATTACATCATCTATAAAAATCGAAAAAATTATGTTTTACATGATTATAGAGAAGTCAGATTCTTAATATAAAAATTATTTTTATATTGCATATATATATATATATATATATATATATATATATATATATATATATATATATATATATATATATATATATATATATACATTCTTGATCCCGTAATTTTTGGATACGTTCTATCCCCCCCCCCCTAAGAAAAAGGTTAATCTTATCAACGCAAAGAATTATTGATAGCGAGACAATAAACGTTTCCATGACCTCAGTCAAACAAAGTCCTTCATATTTATCGTGAAATTATATGTAAAATAACTTTTTTAGCATCTTCGATGATCTTTAAAGGAGTTTGATACATCTGAGACGTTTCAAATATTTCTTCATTGAGCAAGCAGCGTACCTACAAAATAGCCATTGCAGTTCATATTTACTGCGTGCGTTATGCAAATCTCGTATGGAAGAAGCTACTACGGGCTTGACGTGATTGGAAGTTCAGCCAGTAAATAATTACAAGATAAAAGAACTTTTTATATATCACGTTTTTAAATTTTCTGTTGAATCATATAAACTTGACAATTCTATGTATTAATAAATACTTTTTAAAAATTTGTTTCATGAATTATCCCATCAACTTGAAAGAAAATGAAGTTAATTGGAAATTAACATGCGCTTAACTTTTCGTTCCCGTCCCAGGCGATAGATGGCTGTTCCAGTCTACAAAACAAAATTAACTGAGAAAGAGAATTCAATTCTGCTTAAAGATGGCTAAAAGTATTAAAATAATGCATCGCCATTGTGTTCTGAGCTATTCTAAAAGTTTCAAATATCTAGCTAGTCGGGAAGTTAGTTAAAAATCGATTGGAAGATTTGTACCGGACAAACACACACACAGACAAACAAACAAGCACACAAACAAGAAAGCGAGTTAATAAAAACATGGTAATTAAAAGAACCTCAAAATCGCAAATTCGCGAATTCTCTTCTTCACCATCCATTATTATGCTACTCTGTTAACTCAAATCTCTCAAATTTACAGATTATTTATTTATTTCAGTTTCTCTAACAAATTTCCATGTTTTTTATTAAAGTTATTATTATTATTATTATTATTAGTAGTATTAGTATTATTATTTGTTAGATTTTTAAGTGGAGATTTGGCTCTCTTTCAATATACGGTCCACCAGTTTTCAGATATTCGCCAAAAAAGCTTTAACATCGCCAAATGCGATTATGTTATTATCCCGTAGTGATACTTCTTATTATCCTGCGAGGTCTCTTAAAATCGGTTTACTCTGCTCATGACCTTCCCATAAGGCTTTGCGATAGTAGAACACTCATGCTCTGCATTTTATGCTTTCTTTCGTCTTTAAATGCGTTGTTTAAAATTGGTTGAACGTAGTCTTTTTTTTTAATATCTGAATTTTTTATTTACTTCACTTGATAACTCTAAAAGTCTTTTAAGTTGTATAGTCTTTTTTAAAGACAATTATGTCAATTTATCTGCAGAGGGATAAAGATGCACCTCGTTAAAAGGCATGTGGATAACAACTTGGATGACAAAAAAAGTGTAGTGCCTTTAAAAAAATTTCAGAGTCCAACATTTGAAATCAACGATCAAACACATTGGCGAGAAAAAGTTTCCACTCTGAAAACATGGTAAAATTGCCGAAATCAGCGCCAAAAAAAAAAAAAAATTCAGGTAGTCTCTTCTAACAAAACTACCGCGGGTTATTAAAGTAGTATTACTTATTGTTGCTTACCTCTTTTTTTACAATAAGATTCCAACATACGAAGAGAAGGATGAGTGATAACCCTATGCAGAATAAGTCGATGGTAAGAAAAATAACAACATATCTTGCCACTTTTGATTTATAACTCGCGACGATGGTTTTAGCGTCATAAATTTTGCTTTCCGGAGGACCGTTATGAAGGAACGTAATCATACGTTAAAATATCCAAGATGGTTGACTTGGTACACAAATATAGACTCGCCCCCGACTTGGATTACAAAGAAGGTTGGTGCCTTTAAGAAAATATTTTTTATGAATATTTTAATTTGGTAAAACTAAATCGTACAGTCCCACTTTCTCGCCAAAATTGCGCCAAGCCATTTTTGCGTCAGAGGTTTGGCGCGTTGCTGCGTTTGTTAGAATGGGAATTCAAAATACTGCGTCATACTTCTTCCTTCCGTGCTGCGAAAAGCCAAGTATCGCAAGTTCAAACGCAAGAGCGATACCACGCAACAGTAAAACAAACTTATCTCTGGTTGTATAAAGTCGTAGGTGTTGTACCATACTGAAACGAAACGTGTTCAACTGGCTTGGTATCCGAGTGGTCTAAATTAGCAGGCCAGAAGTAACGAAAAACTTGAACAAAACGTCACGAGAGAAGTGTTGGTTAGAGCAGTTTACAGTATCACCAGACTAGTGCAAAAGATTTTAATAGCGGCAAACTCAGTCTTTACGGGGAGCAGAAATCAGTACGGCCGCTCTGGCCCAGATGTTACAGGGCTACCTTAAAAAAACATAGTCTTGCATATATTCCCAGTTTGGGTACCTTTGCCGGTGGCGATCAGTTCTTAGAAAATTCCAGGATTTCAGAGGAATAAAACGAGGAATTCCTTGCTCGCAGGCAGTCTTGGATTCGGGGACATTTTTATGAGAACATATTGCTTCTATAACGTCAGAATACTCTGACTGACGACCCCGGTGGTCCGCCGGGCGTTCACTAGCGGCGTTCCGCCGATTTTGTCGGTGAGGATGAAACTGGGGCTTAACCCGCACAAATCCAGGAACGCCGAACTTCGGCAGTGAAACCGTATGGGATAGCTTTTTAACCTCCACAGAATTTTAGAATGTTGTACAAACGCGTGGGAAGGTTTTTAAGTACTGCAGCTGCGGAAAGGCTTCTTCGCGGATCGTGAGAACCGCACGTAACATGCGTGACGTCAGAGTGTATACGCGTCGCTGAGTTGCCTTCGCTCCGATACGGCCCTAATTGTTATATCACGTGGGTTAGGCTACTGTTGGCTATGCCATGAATCTGCTGCCGATAGCAATTAGTAAAACAAAACTCAGTATGCATTGGCGTTCTATTGGTTTCAGAAATATCAGTCATATTTGCCAATAAACCACGTGGGAACGTACAATTCAGGTATAACTAACAAACACTTTTAACAAAGAAAATTGTTTTAAATGTTTAAAAAATAGAGCATATCTTTAGTTGCCAGGCTCATACAAACTCCACGCGGCTTAGCTTCATTGTTATTAAATCTTAAAAATTACGCTTTCTATATTGATGTGGAACACTCAAATTAAATATCACAGCATAAAATCCAAACAAAGCATACCAAATAATACTACGCATTAATCTTTCGTAAGAAATTACCTCAATGATAGGAATTCAACATTACCTACCTAATACTCGACGCACTACCGAAATGAGTTCAAATTTTATAATAACCACTAAAACGAAAAATGTAGAAACATTCTTGCCAAATCACTAAAATTCAATTAATTATTGCCCAATCTAGCATCTTTAACAACATTTTAAAACTTTAGAAATAGTTGCCATAATTGGCGATAATCGTCTAGGACAGAACACATAAGTGTAGCCATATCTTTTATTGAAGCATTCAAAATGTTATATTACTTTTAAAGAAATTCAATGTTATGTAAAGTTTCCAATAGTACTTGTTCTGTTGTTCTGATTTACTTATTCTGTTATTGTTGTTTCTAATCCTCTGTCATCCGAATATAAATTCACATGAGATCCATGAGGTTGTTGACTCGGGAAAAATCAAGGACAAGTGTTGGGAGGGATTTAACCCCTCAAAACTATAATTAAAATTTTTTTTAGTGAGCACTTACAGCCTCAGAGGAGCCACTATTCAAAATTTCATCTTTCTAGGCCTTATGGTTCCAGAGATGTTGTGTTCTTTTAGGGACTTAATCTTTTAAAATTCGAATTTTTTTTTAAATTTCCTAGCGCGCCCTTAGGGCCTAAGAGGAAGGACCATACAAAATTTCAGCTTCCTAGGACTTAATATGGTTAGAAGGATAATATGGTTAGATGGAGAATATGGTTAGAAGGATACGGTGATCAGCTAGAGAGTGGTATTCGCCTTTTATGTATATAGATATACATAATGCATTGCTTTTTAATAGTCTTCATCGTGTATGTTTGTAGTATAATTGGAAATCAATCATTTCATCATTGCGACTCTGCTTAACGTATGTTGGTGTGTGTGTCTGTGTATGTTACCTATATTCTTAATATTCAATATATTTTACTCGTTCCTTCGAAACTTTGATATTCACTACTAGTTAATGGGATGCATATCTGAAATCCAAAATTTGAATAAAAATTGAAAGATTATTTATTATTTCACCCCTCTGAAGTTCCACTTTAATGTCATAAAAGAAGTTATTTATCTCCTACGCATTCAAAATAATACATTTGCTTTAAAAAAAAACACTAAAACATATGAAAAGCATATTACTAAAATGGCTCCTTCAAAGAGCATGCCACATCTCTCTAAAATCTTGGAATTGTTTTTTCTACGAGATCTACTTAAAATGATTGAATCTGAAAGGTATTTAATTTGGTCTTAGAAGACGTGAAAGATTTAAAACGAGAACTTACATTATTCACATGCTGCTGAGATGAGAGATCATTACATTAATGGGAAAATCTTCGGCAACTGTGCCGAATGAAAGCAACATACATTTGCATGTTACTATACTTTTCAATTTTTAGTCATTGGAATATATTATTTCATGTATTGCGCTTTTACAGAATGTGCCATTTGCATAATATGAAATGGCATGCTTTAAACTTTAAAAAAAATGGAACGATAAGCTCTCAGGGCGAAAATGATTTGAGTACACTTTAGGTAACGTCACAAACTGTTGTCAGAAAAGTTATCAGAAACCGTTAAAGAGTAGAGTGCGAGAGAAAATTTAAAAGCAAATCCAAGAGGTTTTACGTCACAATTTATGTTATTCAATTTATATGTATTGAAAATAGTGTGGAGATTGTTAATTTAATTGATATAAAGTTTTAAAAAATTTAAAAATATGAATTTTTTGCCAATAAATAACATTGTGAGCATAAAATAAACTATACTAGTTGGTACCTGTCAAAGCATAGCGACTAGATAGTAAATAAATGTACTAATACACAAATTATAATCAACACATCATTGCCAAATGTTGAAAATCATAATTATGCGCAGAAACAAGTTAATCTGTTTAAGCGGCCTCCCGCTTAGTGAGTATCTAAAGCCAGATTTAAAGTCACTGAGCATGCGCAGAAAGCAATTTTTTTTAAATTGTAAATTATCGCTAATTAAATAGTGCGAAATAAACAATTTCCATTAGGTTAAGGGCCTGTTCACATAGGATTCCGTTGCGTTGCGTTAAGGAAAAGATGACGTTGAGACGAAAATAAACCAATCATATGCCTCCAAACGATTAGCAATGAAATTTTTAACGCCTATGATTGGTTTATTTTCGTCACAACGTCATCTTTTCCTTAACGCAACTTAACGGACTCCTATGTGAACAGGCCCTTAATCTTATATTTCGCAAACATAATTATCATAAAAATAAAAATGGCAGAGAGACTCCTCGGAATAAACGTGTTTATCATTAAAACATGTCACTGAGCATGCGCAGAAACAGTGAGTTTCTAATGCCAGATTTAAACATGCCACTGAGCATGCGCAGAAATCAATTTTTAATTGTAAATTATCTCAAATTAATGGAAATTGCTGTTACAAAAACCAAATTTGACAAATCTACAGATTACAATCTTCCGTTTAAGACCAAAATGAAGTAAATTCAAGCAGTAGTTTTCTCCCACGGACTGCCCAAAAAATCTGCTTAGCAAATTAAATATATAGATAATGGAACTAATAATTTAGCTTGATTTTCTAAGGTTTGTATCATTTTTAAGTATCAAATATCTTATTATTACTCAATTTTTATCAATTAAAATATATGTTATTCACATATTCAATTCAATCATTATATATTATTCGATTTATATGCATTGGAAATAGTGTGGAGGGTATGACTGCAGTTTAGGGTGTCCCTTGTTTTTTTTGGCGCCAATAGTGCCAACGTGCTACAGGAGTAACAACATTGGCGCATGCGTGAGAAAACTCGCACACTTGGTGTTTATTAAGACAGAGAAAGAAACGAATTCCGAGGGCACCCTCGAGTGCAGTAAAAATGCCCTTCGCGGTGTCCCTTTGTTTTTTTGACGATAAACATCCATAAAAGCTATACATATGCAATAAAAAGCGTAAACTATAAGCATTAAAATGGTAAAAAACACAATATAGAAAAATTTTATGAACAGTTGCATTGTACCAAATTTTTCAATTTGCAAACATATGGAGAACAATTTTTTAAGGGAACGGTGGACCTTTATTTCAGCAAATCTCGTCATTGTAATACTGATTGTGTTATTGTAAATAATATATATATTTCTGTAGATTATTAGTACCAAAATAATTTTTTTCAAGTAAAAAATCATTTATGAAGCTACTACAAAGTAATTTATAATGGGTAAGTGTAGTAATAAATTTTAAATCTGTAGTTCTCAAACCAGATTTTTGAAGGTTTTTAGATTTTTTAAATGCTCCATGCTACTTAATTTTTCTTCAAAATTCATGAAATTGATAAGGAAGAATCCTGATGCTGTTTATAAAAAAACTGGGTATGCATTTTACAATTCCACTTCATTAAGGTAATTAAATTTGATTTATAACTTTTCAAAAGGCAAAATTTTGATGAAAATCGGGATGGAATTCAGAAAAAAATCTCTCAAAAATTAACTATTCAAGGGATTAAATTATTGATACCCAGATTTGTTTGTTATACAGTTTAAAGATATTAAAATGCAAAATCGAGGAAATATCTCAAAAATTAAGTAGCAAGGAGCATTTTAAAATTTTGTTTATAAATTTCAAATTTTTTAAAAAATCTTAAAATTATAATGAGATTGGAAATTTCTTTTAAGGTATTCTATTTATTTATAGTGAAATGTGTATATGTACAAAATTTCGTATCTCTATGATGAAAAGTAAAAAAAGTAAATTTTAATGTCCACCGTTCCCTTAAGTTATCAAAAAAAATCTGAAATTTAAGACCTACCTAAGGTACTTACCTTAGGTAGAACTAGCTTTGCCCGAATACAGCAGTATAAATAAATCCTTTTTTTTTAATTTTAGTTTATAAATTAGAAGAAGCAAAAAGGAAATAAATTAGAAGAGACAAATTAGTAGCATTCCATTCATAGCTTGGTAGAATTTTATAAAAATGCACTTCTTGTTTTTTTGACGCCAATAGTGCAAACGTGCCGCTTAATATTGCGGCGATAAACATCCATCTTGATATATGCGTCACAAAATAATCACATGACAAACAGGTAAAAAATTTGCAGGAGTAAGAACATTGGCGCACGCGTGAGAAAAATCACACACTTGGCAATCAAATTCCGGGGCACTAACTGGCGCCAAGAAAACAAGGGGCACCCTTAACTGCAGTCATATCGTGTGGGGATTATTAATTTAGTATTTAGTTTATATCAAGTTTTAAGAGCGTAAATTATGAATTTTTTGACAATAAATAACATTGTGCATATGAAATGCACTATATAATGAATTAAACAATTAGCTGGGTTTTGTAAGTTTTGTATCATTTTTAAATATCAGATATCTGAATATTATTCAATTAATATGCACTGAAATTCGTATTATTCAACTATTCAATTCGATTTTTACGTATTATTCGAGTTATATGCATTGAAAATAGTTTGGGGGTTATTAACTTAGCTATATCAAGTTTTAAAAACTGTAAAATGTGAATTTTTTTGCAAATGAATGACATTTGGATAATGAACTATATAATGAACCAAACATTTAGCTGACTTTTGTATCATTTTTAAACATAAGCAATTTCATTATTGATCTGTATTTCTGATGTATAAAAATAATTACAAGATATAAAGAAATTTTTATATACCATGTTTTTAAATTTTCTGTTGAATCATATAAACTGGACTATTCTATGTATTAATAAATACTTTTTTTAAAAATTTTTCATAAATTATCCCATCAACTTGAAAGAAAATGAAGTTAATTAGAAGTTAACTTGCGTTTATCTTTTCATTCCCGTCCCGTACGATAGATGGCTGCACCAGTCTACAAAACAAAATTAACTGAAAATGGATTCAATTATGCTAAAAGATGGTTAAAAGTATTAAAATAATGCATTGTCATCGTGTTCTGAGATATTCTAAAAGTTTCAAATGTCTAGCTAGTCGGGAAGTTAGTTAAAAATCGATTGAAAGATTTGTACCGGACAAACAAACACACACACACACACAAACAAACAAACAAGAAAGCGAGTTAATAAAAATATGGTAATAAATACTGAAATGAAACTGTTTTTTCCGAATTCAGATTTTTCATAAATGAGCTATTTACATATTTCGCAAAAATGGTTTGAAAATGTATTACCTAGAAATAAAAAGAAATTAATTAATACTTGCATGAATTGAAAATAAAAGAAACCATCAAAATATTTACAAGAAGAAATCAAGAAAAATATCACAGGAAAAATTTTAAGATTTATAGAAATATTTTTTAGAATGTTCGGCAGTAATAAATATTTGGGACGATATATATAATAGACTAAACAAACGTAACATTACAGGAACACAAGCCCCCGAGGTATTAAAACCCAGATGGCGTAATAATTAGATTAAAAATATTCTCAACAATCATGCATTACTCGAATATTCAAATTACGAGAGTTCACCTTCGTTTTGGTCCCATCTGAGTGCCAACGATTACGATTATCAGGAACTGATAATTAATTTCTCAATTCCTGGAGGAGATTCGTGTTACAAAATTCAGCATCTGGTGTTCAATAGAAGCAAGTGAATACTTGGAAGGGAAGTAAGAACGCTGTATGGGAGATTTCTTTGCTATGCCAAAATGAAAGCCAATGTTCTAACCATTTTAATTCATTCTCATATTTTAATTCATCCATGTTGAGTAGAACTGAGAATTGCAATTAAGTATTTCTCGGTATTATACAAAGGAAGAAATGTGAAATGATACCACCATTTTCTATCTTCGGAGATGAAGATCTACGAGGTATACTACGAAATCCTAAGACTATTTCTTGTTTTAATTATGAAATTCAAATATAGTAAAAGTATAAAAATAGCATATATATATATATATATATTTGTAATGTCTTTCCTGAAGTAAACAACACTGCTATGTTAATACTTTTACTACAATGGTGTGAGTTACCAGAGATAAACGTCAGTCGTATTACATATGAAGCATATGGAAGCTATCGTTTATGGTTACAGCCTGACATATATACAGAATATATATAGAATAAGCAATAATTTGACTTTTCTAGTGCATTATTTCTGGTAACTTCAGTAACTTTTCTTTATTAAAACAAACCCGCAAAATTTAAAGAAAATTTACAGTAATTTGTAGTGAATATTGTTGCATTACTTAATGACTAGGGGCTTCGTCCATAGGCTCGCTACGCTCGCTCCTCTATTATGGCTAATAGCGAGATACATAGGGATGATTCTCGGGCAATGGAACAGCTTCCATACATTTACTGTTGTCACCTTAATGCGAAAGGCGTGTCATCAATATTGAATTATCAGCTTTAAAATCAATTAAAAATCGAAAATTTAAGATATAGACTTGGAATGAGGTTTATATGAATAAGAAAGCTTTCAGCATACAGATGATGTAAATATTTTCTTTGTAAGATAAAAACTCGAGGAGCATCGATTTTACATCCTCATAGGGGACGATATTTCTTGAAAAACTGTGTTTCATTTTTTGATGAGAATATTAGTCTGTTTTAAATATTTTTGAACAAATGAGGTCTAGTTTGAAAGAGAAATGTCTGTAGTCTTAGACTGCAAAAAATCAAAATTCTACGATTATTTTTTGGCGAATTATCTTAATCTGAAATGAAAAAGTCAATATTTTACCACAAAAAAAAAAATAAATAAAAAAACTTAAAGTCCAACGAAGATGACATGTGTCTTACTTTGGTCTCCCCATTTTACTGCACCCATTGGTATCGCTCTCGACCCCATACCACCAGTGGTTTCGGAGGAGATAGCGTGACAAACTTTTGACAGCGGTAGCGGGAGTTACTTTTTTTTAGAATAGAGAGATATCCCCGAAAAGGTGAATGCGTCTTTTTAGAAATTCTTATTTAATATCTTATCAGCATTTTAACTCATCTACATTTTAAATGTTATCAAATTATTGATAAATGTTAAGGAAAATTCATTAAAATGCAATAACTATAAATTAAACAAAACATTTTAAATCCTTCGTACATCCATACAGCAAGGTTAGCTTTGGATAATCAATTGAAATATTCAACTGTTAGATAAAATAAATAACATGCTTCAGCCATTTATTGTTGGTAAGACGAACACTAGTACTTTTGTTTTCAAAAGCTGTCTTGAAATCTATCTTTCGAGTCATTCCATTAAATCTTTGGTATTCTACATTATAGCAGAATGCATGATGTTCAAATTAAGACGCATTATCTGCGATTTCAAATTCACTTCGAAGTTTAAGAATTTAAGCAAGGTAATCAGGTTTCTTTCATCAACTGTATTTTAAAATTCAGGGTGGTTATAATTGAAGTTCCACTTTGAAATGGTCATAAAAGGATAAGTACTGGACCAAATGTTATCAAACTTGGTAATAGTTTAAAGGAGGTCATGGGAATTTATTTTCTGAAAAAAAAGTTCAAATACTCACCACCAGGGGGGAGATGACGCTGTATGCAATATTCTTAAACGAAATAAGGGTCGGAATCTAAATCTAACTTAACCTTTTGTTACACGGATTTAACATTTTGTATACCCTTAAGAAACATTGACCTAAACAAAATTACCATTGAAAGTGTGCGCATTCCGGAAATCGTTTTCATACATATCGATAATTTGGGAATTTTGAAGCCTGAATTCGGCCCTAAGACATGAAGATATCGGTTTAAAACGTTTTTAATCGTTTCTAAAATGAAATTGTTTGTGGGGTTATGCAAAACCGCAATGGCGTGTAATTGGTTTACGGCAGGAAGAAGCAAATGATTTATGCCGATACGCTTTACACGTCATTTGATTTTCCAGGTAATAGTGAGCCTGTTTGTCAGAGTTCTCATTCTTGCGAATCGACAATGTCTCTAACCATGCAAGATCGTGCTTTTCTCGTTAAATGTTATTCTGAATGCGATAGCAATGATCGGCATGCGTTGTAAAGGTATCGTTCAGTAAGAGGAATACGCCGAGGGCCAATGACACCTCAGGTTTTGAGGAAAATGATGGCAAAGTTTGAAGCTACGGGTTTGTTATCTGTTGCACATGGGAGGGGAAGAAAACTTGCTTCTGTGGAAACCGAGGAGGCTGTTGTATTATCAGTGGAGGAAGCAACAATGGAAAACACACACGGTACGTGCAGCGTACGTGCTGTCGCACGTCGAATGGACGTACCATGGAGAACGGTGTCCAAAATTGACCGTAAAGGGCTGCAGTTCTACCCATACAAAACCAAACATGTTCAAGAACTTAAACGTTACGATCCTGCTGCAAGAGAATCTTTCGCTTTGGAAATTCTCGCTCGGATGGAAATGGACGAACATTGGCCATGGAACATTTTATGGACAGATGAAGCCCATTTTTACGTAGATGGAGATGTCAACATCCATAACTGCAGGATTTGGGCCAAACAAATCCCTCATGTTATCTACCCAGTTCCATTGCATTCTCCTAAAGTCACCGTTTGGTGTGGTATGACAGCTAGTTTCATAATTGGACCATTTTTATTTCAAGAGCAGTCGACAGCTGGAACTGTTACATGCACTGTGACTGCAGCTCGCTTAGAGTCAATGTTAAGATGTTTCGTGATACCTAAAATCCACCAACGTGGCATTTTAGACACCAAGTTTTTTATGCAGGACGGGGCCCCACTACATACTGGTACATGGGTCACACTGTTACATAAGCAACATTTCACGAATAAACGGATTATAGGCCGAAACTTCCCCACAAAATGGTCACCCCGGTCACCAGACTTCAACCCCTGTGACTTCCTGGCTATGGGGTTATCTAAAAAACACTGTTTATGGTGATAATCTAAAGAATTATAAAATATAAAATTGGTGGAATTGAAAGATGAGACACACCGACATGTCCGTAACATTCCTCCTGATATGCTAAGAGCTACTGTTGAGAAGGCTGTAATGCGATTTAACTTGCATTCGGAAAATGGTGGAAGCCACATTGAACATGCTTTGAAACACGTTTCAGAAACGATTCAATACATTTTAAACCGATGTCTTCCTGACTTATTTCACTTAAAAATATCGCATACAGCGCCATTTCCCACCTGGTGGTGAGTTTTGAATTCTTTTTTTTGCGGAAAAGAAATTCCCATGACCTCCTTTAAACTATTACTAAGTTTGATAACATTAGGTCCAGTAGTTTTTCTTTTATGACCATTTCAAAGTGGAACTTTAATTATAACCACCCTATATATTCACAAAAATTTAACATGTATTGTAATTATATTGGGATGATAACCATTTATAGTGACGAGTTTATATATGTAACATGTTAATTTCTATTTAACGATTACTAACTTTTAGAGACTTTTTACGTAGGATTACGTTCCTCCATAACGGTTCTCCGGAGAGGAAAATTTCACACTCTAAAACTTCTCCGTCCGTACCTCACGAGTTATAATTTTGGCAGCGCGCCAAACCCAGTCTGTATCGTTTGGACAAGCGGTAAACAGTTAAACAGAATTGTACCAAAATGCGTCAAAATTTTGACATACATATATATATATATATATATATATATATATATACAAAAGTGTTAAGTAACGATAAGTAATCCTACATTAATAACCCGCGGTAGTTTCGTTACAACAGAATTCCATGAAATTATTTTGCTTAATAAGAAAGCCTCAAAAACAAAAAGAAGGATTCGAGCAATCCGTTTCTTGAAAAAAAAAAACGCATAGCATACAGCAACGCCATCAATATTCACAACAATGTCGCCTAGTGACAAGGGCAAAAACACCATTAAATCTTAACTTATTTAGATAACTGATGAAGCATTAATATTCAATTTTGCATTGTTTTTTGAATCGTATCATTACTGTAATTTAGATAGTTCGGTATCATAAAAAAGAAAATGAAATTGAGAATTATTTTATAAGGTTAGATATTTTTACCTTTCTGGTATATCGTCCGTTGTCAAGGATGACTCCATATAACAGCGACACAGATTTATTTGCATTTTAGACTTAAACAGAAATACAGCCAAATTTGTAACCATGCTCGCCTAAGTCGTACATATTAAATTCCAAATTTCGATAAAAGCAAATAAACTGTATTAATACAAAATAAATACCAGTTAAGCACCAATAAATATTATTGACAACTATTTACAAATATTTGCAGCTATTTCAAAAATATGAAGTGTTTTAAATACCAAATGTGCTAAGTTGATAAACAGTAGCTCAGATAAATAACATATAAAAATGTAGAGATAAATATTGAAATTTTATACTAATTCCTTAAATTAATATAGGTGCATCGCAAACTTTTACCAGCAAATGTCTATAAACAAGAACATTCTGTACGTGCGGGGTACAATTTCTCATTCATAATAAGAATGTTCTTCGCGTATCGTAGTCATTGATCTTTAAACCATTATCACAGCATTCAAAGCGTTGGAAAGATCATGTTTTACAAACTTTTAATAGGTCATTACTGAAAGTATTAGTAAAAATAAACTTAAACGTCTATGATAACAACATGCAACTCCCTAGAGAGAAACGCTAATATTCTATTCATGAATAATTTATATTTTAAAAATATCTGTTCATGATCTACTTTGCCAAACACCGATAGCAGGCAATTAAGATAACAAGAAAAACGAGAATAAACAACGAAAGTTTTAGAGGTAACGATGTAAAAGGAATATTACATTTATCAATTTTCAGAATAACAGAATCCTAAGAGGAAATATTCATATTAAGATAATGTAAAAAAGCTCAATGCACTAAAACAAACTAGCTGATTTACCTTTTCGCATAATACTGAAATCAGACACGAATAAACAGTCAATAATAACTATAAAAATAACATTTATATGTCTGTCTATCTGTCGATCCATCTATCTAATACTCTCTCTCTCTATCTATCTATCTGTATATATATATATATATATATATATATATATATATATATATATATATATATATATATATATATATATATTTATATATATATATACAGTGGAATCTCCATCGATCGTTTTTGGATCCATCGTTTTTCCGTATGTGTCGTTCATTTTATCCAGTTCCAACGATCATATTGCTTTGTTATGTTTCCGCATCTATCGTATACCCGCATTTATCGTTCATTTCAATCGGTCCCTTGAAAAACGATAGATCGAGATTCCACTGTATATATATATATATATATATATATATATATATAAAATTTTCATAATGAGTTGACGTAAGTTTCTTTAATATAAGAGAACTTATTAGATTAATTCTTAATAAAAACGTTAATAGTTTTTTAATATAAAAAGTTAAAAGTATATTCCATCAATTACGGGGTTCAGTTTTCCTTATATAAAGTGAGTGACCAATTTATTTTGTCACCTGCTCAATACATCGATGGGCCTCCTTTTGCTCTAAATACGACTGTCATTCTGTTTAGCATGGACTCTATGAGATGGTAGCTTGAGGAATCTAAGACCATACCCGATGAACTGTACTTTCCAGTTTTTTTAGATTTGATGATTCAGGATCCAGCTGTTTGGTGCCCCTTTTGACGTCATCTCACAAATGCTCGGTTGAGATCTGGTGATTGCGGAGGCCTAGTAGAAAGGGGAATTGTCCAAACCGTCTTCATACCATCTGTGGACAATTAGAGTTTTATGTCACCGAGCATTCATTACCCTGCTGGATATATCTATCTCCATTGCGGTAAAACATTAACATAACTAGACTGATTACTGACAATATTTAAATACCATTTGGCATTCAGTCGTTCTTCCACACAAATTAAACAATTCCAGGAAAATATTCTCAGACCATAACACTTCAGTGTTGTTGCATTTCATTTAGGGTCCATTCTTTCGTGTTGTTTTTCTCCGCATTCGCACTCTGGAGGAATTTAATTAATCCATTTTGAATTCTAAAAAGCTTGTATTCTCGACACACAGTTAATACAGAGGCTGTTCGCACATTTTTTAGACGATTTTGGTAAGCGGTAATAAAAAATAGTTTGCTGCAAAAGAAATAATTGCAATTGTACTATGTTTTTAAAAGTCAAAATTATCGTCTGCGGCTTGAAAGTTTTATTTTTATTCAAAATGGTGTTTTTAACAAAGCAGTGGTTCGAAGTCTACATTTATGCTCTTTCCGAAGAGAAATATGCATACTCCGTTATCCAAAAACGGTGTGAGAGTAATAGTTTTGTGATATCTAAAGCGTCGATAGGTAATATCGTCAACAAGAAAGGAAAAAAACGTCAAATTGGAGCCTCAAGTGGGACAAAAATTCTAAACAAGTATCCAAGGCAAAAACGGACATCTTCGACTATTGCAAGGGTACGTTGTTTAATGTTAAAAGAAAATCCCCCTAGTCAAAGGACAGTTGCAAAATCATTAAAATTCTCGGTGTCACTTGTAAACAAAATGATAAACGTTGATTTAAATCTTAAGAAAGCGAAAAAACGCAATGTGCATCGTCTTCTTCCAAATCATATCGCTGAACGCAGGACACGCTGCAGAATTCTATATGAGAAACACTTATCCAAAGAAAAATGGGAAAAAATTGTCACAATAGATGAATCATGGGTGTATTTAAATGATTGCAACAAAAAAAGAGCCATTTATTATCATAAAAGGGGAGAAAACAATTTAAGTACATGGTTCAAAGAATCGAAAGAAAGTTTTTCTAAGGGATTCATGATTGTTGCTGGTTTTTCTTATAATGGCAAGTTAAAAATAAAGAGAGTGGAAAAAAATGTCAAGATTAACTCCAAATACTATCAGGAACATATTTTATCGCCAATTTTTCTGAATGAAATACCATCGCTTTACCCACAGTGCCATCAATCTGTGAGACTCCATCAGGACAAAGCTAGCAGTCACACATCAAAATCCACTGTAAATTTCCTAAAAGAAATGGAACAAAAAACTGGTATCAAGGCCATACCCTTCACTTATATCCCTACTAAATCTCCCGATGTATCACCTATGGATTTTTGTGCTTTCGGACTTTTAAAATCTGCATTATCCAAACGTCGTCCCAAAACCCTTACAGGACTCTGGAAAGCTGTTCCGGAGGAATGGGATAGAATACCTCTTCTGACACTTCAAACGGCATTATTATCCTGGAAATTGCGGTGTCGAAAGATAGTTCAGAATAAGGGATGTCAAATAGAACATTTAAAACACAAGAATTTTATGTAATTTAGTTTTGTGAATACAATATACATCGTCTAAAAAATGTGTGAACAGCTTCTGTAGGTACAAAAATGGATTATCTGCCAATAGGGAAAATGTTTGCTTCAGAGCAAGATTAGTTCCAATATAAAATTTATGAATATTTTGGGGTTCTCATGAAATAGAGAATTAAAGGGGAGAATAATTAAAAGGAATGGAAAAATTGATTCAAGCATTTTCCCCTATAAATATTGCTTTTCCTATGTTTAAAGACCAATACTTAACTTTATTGAAACAGCAAACAGAAGAACGATTTGAATTACTCTATCAAACATACACGAAAAACTTTTAAATTTCATAGAAAATTAAACAAAAGAAGCAAGAAGAATTAAGCAAATAGAAGTATTATGAAGAAAGAAAACAACTTTTGATTACATTTATTTAAGCCACCTTTTGGGTCTGTAATGCAGTATAATTCCATTGAATAACAAAAAGCAAAATAACTATACTCATATATTAAGGAGTTGATAGAATCACGAAAAAAGTGGAAAAGAGTGGAGTAAAGTAACACTACAGGTTTAAGAAAATCTGCCTTATTTTGAAGTTCTAGCTTTGGAATAGTAGTCAAAGCGAATAAAAAAAATGTCAATTAAAAAGCTACAATGCTTTGCGAAAATCATTCTATAAAGGAAGAAAAATTTCTTTTTAAATATCACCTAGAATTCTTGAAATTTTAAGCAAAAGGAATAATATAAATATTAAAAGGAAATAGGCTCTTCGTGTATCAGTGAATGAATGATTAAAAAAAATCGTCTAAAAAATGTGTGAACAGCCTCTGTATAAGCATCCACTACATAATCTTTTATTTTAAAATTGCCTAAAAGCGTTTTTTTAAACTAATAAACGCATAATTTACCATATGATAACAATGGTAAATAAAAAGATATATTAAAGTATCGAATTGGAAGATAGGGCAAATTCAATTTCTCACTGTATATACAAAAGAATATAAAAATACATAGTCTGATCTTGCGCTTTTGAGGAAATATTTCGGATGGATAATTAAGTTTGATCATTTAAACCATTTAGGCCTTCTACACCTTGCACACAAAGACCGGTGATAATTAATACAATATATTTCATAGTTTTGGACCCGAAAGAAATTTTGTGTACCAGTGGATGCTATATTTTCCCATCATCCATTGTTCCTGTGGTTGTTCTGTGGATGTGCTTGGCATACACCTGCTCCAGTATAACATGTCTATTGATACTAAGATTTCGTCAACATCTTGACTAAATAAATTATAGATAAATATATAAACGCATGATGCTACTCAAAGGGGTTCACCGTAATCAATTTTGTCTTTTTTACCTTTTGCCTTTTTTTAGCGCTTTTGCTTCCGAGAGCAGCAAACAAACCCCCAAAATAATGCACAGTGGTTATACTCCGAGAGTAATGCTTAGAAAATACAGCGATTAATATTCAGGTTCTGGAGTCTATAATGTTTGTTAACAACTGCCACAATCGGAAAATTAAATACCCATTTTATGATCTGTTGAGGAATTTTCAACCTTATGTTATCTCTTCACTCAAAACGTTCCAAATCTTTTAATATTTTAGATGAAGGACACTTAAATTGTAAATGTCATCTACAAAAATGTGGAATTCTTAGTCTATTTGCCTGCCATAAAAATGCAGAGAAAACAGCAAACAATAATGTCTGAAAGATTGAAGTAGCCCTGATATGATTTGAAATAGCATAAAACAACTTTTCTTAGACTGAGCGAATGTTTTCGACTAGAGGTTTCATTTTTAAATATATTTCATGGTGCATTCATCATTACTTCTTTTCTATTGGTTGAAAAAAAATTTTTACTCTGTAACGTAAATCTATGCTGAAGTAAAAGATTGGTTGGTTGAGAGTTTGCTACATAACGGCGAATTAGACCAGGACCTACTTATTAAAGCCGATTCTGAACGGCTACAAACATCCATACTGTATCAACGTGGCTATAACCCACTCTTGACCCAACTGGCCTATTCTCCAAAACGGTAGTTAAATGTATGCATAATAAATTTTCATTAGTACAACGGATGTGGTAGTGTGGTCCAGTCTCAGCCTTATTAAGGACACTAGAAGTTATTAAACAGCATGAGAAAGTCTCAATTGCACCGCCGGGAGTTTCTGAAAAGAAATCTAGATTGTTCGAAAAGATTCGGGAGGGACTTAAAAAGTTCAGCCTGGATGAAAAGATTAGCAGAGGATGGACCGACGAGAGACTGACAAAGAGCTGCTGCTTTGGGATTGATAGAACACCGGAGGCCATCGCTAGAGGAAGGATCGAGATCTGCTATTCTGCACGATACTGCATGATGTTGATCGTCAGGCGGTGCATATTAGATGCTGCATGAAGCTCCTTTTTACCTCTACCTGTAAAAAGATGAAGCAACCATATTTATAAAGATCTGAACTCTAGTAAACAGCTTTGTCCTCTCTCTAAAAGAACTCTCGCGAAAAGTGCAGTTTAATTGTGGGGCCACGACACAATGTCAATAGTGGGACTCGAACCCACTGAATCTGGTATCAAATGCTCCCTAGACGCTCGGTCATCGCCCGGCTGAAATAAAAGTGGAGGAAATGTTTGAGTATTTTTAAGTATGACAAATCTTAAAAACTTCTTTTAAAATAATTCTCTTATCCTATGATATCACTTATAAAAATAGTAAGTATTAATTAGTTCTAGTTTTTAGGTTCCAATATGAAACGATTTAAATATGTAATTAATTCTCTAAATCACTTTCTTTTATTTTAACCAGTACTGAAATCACCTTTTTTTTTTCTTATGAATTGTCCGTAACATAACAATTCGCAGTTATTCTAGCAACACATAAACGTGCATAACAAATGCAGGAATGTAACCAATCGATAGTAAATGTAGCCTAAATGGAAATTCTTATAAAAGATACATGGTACATAACGTGTTATTAATATACAGCAAAATGAGTCGAAAGCTACATCTGGACACACTCCAAAATTATGTTATACTATAACAATCATTCTAGTTCAGAATAAGGTTAGAAATATGAATTTGTTAGAACAAAAGCTTAGTATTCTAACGCTGGAGTTAATTAGAAACAATATACGCTGATTCGAACTAAACATTATTTCCCCAGACTAAAAATACTACCCTGAGAAGAAATCTAGACTTGTTTGAATGGTAATGAATAAAAATTGAAGAACGTGTAACGATTATAAATGCCAGTATTAATTATTTCCCAGTACAAATAAATATTTTAGTGAATGTCAGGCGTTCGTTTCCTTTCGGTAAGGCATATCAGCATGGCGAGCGGTTTATTCTTTGAAACATTATTGGAGCACAAAAGTCTTGCGTGAAGACATAATGTAATGCTCTAGAAGTTCTTAATCATGCAAATTAACTGTGATACGAAGTTTTCGCAGTGGGATACTTGTTAAAAGTATCTGTCACAAGTATCTGGCATTGTGCGGAGTTGTTTTGCTCGTGGAAGTTAAGTTTTAGAGGACGCGGGCGTGTCATTTATCTCCCTACCTCTGAGACCGAAAGCAATATCTTTGCAATGATTAAATTTTAGCTTAATTCTCGCTCTGCAGAACCATTAAGATTTACGAACGAGGCGCATAAATAAATTAATATTTGTACTAAACTAAATTTCAATTTCTGTTCGTTTATTGTGGAATTGATCTACGAATATCTCGCTTTAAAAAAAATCTAATGCTGAAATTTTACCATCTTGTTTTTAATAGTTATGCAAAAAGTTTATTTAAAAAATCACAGTACTTAAAATATTTTCGTTACTAGTGACGCATGTTGCATGAGAATCTGTTATTTTGCAGGAAAAGTATACAGATATTGTTTTTATATTGTTCAAAAATTATCCACCAGTTATAAGGCTATATCATCCTGTTTTATGGCGCATTATACTGTGTGAATATTCCGAAGAAACAACAGCATTGAACTCCCGATTTTCCATGGAGATAGTAACTGTTTTGCACATTATCCAGGAATAGAAAGAAGCAAAAGTTTAGAAATTAAATACAAATGGCTTAAAAATGTCAACAGGGCTCTTAAAGAAGGAATTTAACACACATATTGCACCTCTGTTAGAAGAGTTTTACATCTGAAAATAGCCATTTTTTCAGGAAGAGCTAAAGAATATGTCGAAATTTCATTTCTTGTTTTATGAATGCGTATGATAATTTTGGGAAAACTTATTGTTCGAATCACTTCAGAAGGCAAAACTATATACTATTAAAGTGATTTTCAAATTTTAAAGCTTCATTGTGAATTTTAATTACAAGATATAACCCTCTTCTAGTAACCTTATTTTGTCAACATGGACTGAAAAGCTAGAGGGAATACTGCCATACCTCTATGCTAATGCACAATCTATCTAAACTTTTCACAATACAAAGAATAAACCTTGATAACATGAACAGCGCGTTAGAAAAAAATACAAATTTATTTTCCAAATAAAATTTAATAAACATTTTTATTACAGGAACATTTTAATACAATAACATTAGTACTGAGTAAAATATTATTCTCATTCTACGCTCATGAGATAGTTCCTTCTCCTAGTTGTGGAAGAGGATAATAACAGCCATCTAGGAGATTGTGTTGATACTAGGTGTCGAACCCCTTCACTTCTACGGGTTCGCTTTGGCTCGTTTCTTTGTCAGGACGTTTGCAGTGGTACACAAGTAAACTTTCACATCACAAAGTTCAGTACCACACCAGTGAATATTCAAAGTTTTATTTTCTTTCGCAAGCACAAACACATCACTAATATATCTACAAACTTATTTTACAGTACTATATACAAATAGATAACCAAGTCAGTCATCTAGATTCTGACTGCTATCTAACAAGGCCTATTGCGTCTTCGGAGTCTCAATACATCCACGCACTTTATTCTGGTCTGCATCGCTCCCTCGAGCAAACAACAGCAGACCCAACGCCACACGCCTTCTCTCACGTGGGTCACCACAGTATCTGACGACCCTCTGCCTTCTCCCCGGGGCACCGTCAACAATATCGAATCCCTTATCGAGCCCTACCCCCCTCATTGCCCTACCCCCCTGCCTCCCTGAGAAGAGAATAGCAGGGACAAGACAAAAAAGGGTGACGAAGCAGACACGACACTAGGCTTATAACATTATTCGAGAATGAGAAATACTTCTTATAGATCATTTAGGTGCAATTATCTCAAAATCGAAAATTCCGGAGATGTAACATTCTTCAAGCAGAGGTTATTTAAAAATATTAACGCGGTGTTATTTATATGCATATAGTCATTTTTTCAAAATTTGCACATTTACAGGCTTTCAATTAACGTATGTGCCTAAATTAGCAAGCATCAAAGGTGATTTAGTGTATAGTTTATCGAGAATGACTTCATTATATTTTAACTGATAGTGGAATTAAGAAATACTGCTTTATTACTGATTCTTAAATATGTTCTAGAAAATTAATGTATCTACGGAATAGCTGATTCTTTAGTCAGTACACCGTCTGTGTTGTCTTAAAAATTAATTAATGTAGGTAGACTCCAAACGACTGTAAAAAATTATCCACCCGTATTATAAACTCATTATCTACGAGCCAGTTGTCCTTATTCTATGCCGTAAGCATCTCAATATTATAATTGATGTTTCTTCTTATTTATCCTTGATTTTATTTTACCAAAATAATACCACTTATGTATAATAGCTGATTTTCTCGTAAATAAAATGTTGAGCTAAGGGCTCCATTAACAATTGTCCACTTATGACTAATCAAGCCCTGTGTATTTCTAAACTTAAAACCTACTAGTGCATTGGTCTTTTTCTTTTTCATCACATTCATTGCTCAGGAAACTTTTTTTTAAATTTTTACTCAAATCGAACATTGTAAAGCATTTTTATACATTAATGTAAAAATACAGAATGCAAAAAGTAAAAAACAAAAAAATATTTCAGGTAATCTCTTTTAACGAAACTACCGCGGATTATTAACGTAGGATTAATTATAGTTGCTTACCTCTTTTTTTCTTTTTTTTGACGCATTTTAGCACTTTTCTGTTTAACTGCTCACTGCTACTGGGTTTGGCGCGCTGCCAAAATTATAACTCGCGACGCCGGACAATTTTTTTCTCCGTGGAGGACCGTTATTGAGGAAAGAAATCCTACGTTATAAAAAAATTTGTACGCTTATATCTCTAAACGTGTTTAATAGTTGTGGATTTAGCTATTGATATAAAAATATGAGTGTTACAAGAGTTTAAACTGCTAGGTAAAAAAATAATTTTAACAGCACTGTAACTTAGAATTTTAAACATATGATACATTGGTCGTATATGACACATTATGAACTCGGATAATGCCTATGAATTTTGAATATGTTCCATTACACTGTACTATAATCTTTTGTCTATTAAATATTATAGATAATTAAAACAAATTAAGAGGTACATTCAAAATATTACGACTAATTCAATACGAATTAGTCGTAATATTACAACTATAAATTCAATACGAATACTATTCCAAAATTAAAAATTAGCATACCGAAATTATTTGTGATTTAGCTTTTGACATTACTTAGCAATATTTTAAAATCAGATATCTGTTGTTCGTTTTCCACTTTGTAACAGAATTTGACAATTTTGCGGCATAGCAAAATTTCCATTTCCCCGTTTTTAACAAATTTGGTTCCGCATTTACTCAAATTCGCATATTTTTATATCTAAAATCTTAAATCAGCCAAAATATCTGGCTTTTTTATTGCAAAAATAGAAAGGTGTTGAAATGGTTAATTAATTTATAGAAGCAAAAGTTTTAATAAACTAATTTCGGTAATAATTAATCCTTATTGATTAAAGAATCAAAACGCCAGTTTATTAATAAGTTATTAAGTTAAAAGCAAAGTTGACAGTGGATTTACTCCATATTACAGGATTTTAATGTCACAATTCATATTAATACAATATTGAAATTATTAGATAAGAATTAATTGGATGGCAGTACATTACAACTTGACCTGCATCCGCAAAGAATTTCACAGAGATTTCGTAGTACAATGCTGATAATTCCTGAAATATTGAACGTAACAAAGACAGTAAGTTTTTCGTGCTCTGAGATAAAATATAAGTTATTAATTTAAATGAAACATGAAAAATTAACAACTATTTTCATAATAGATGCATTTTAATTTAATAATAATTTTAAAAGCTTTTAAAAATGATTATCTAATTTAAATTACTCATATTTTTATATTTCCGGTTAAAATTGCTTTAAAATTCTAAACCTTCAACATGAAATTTTTAGAATATTTTTTCCAACGAATCTATGAATATTATTTAAGAAGATATTACGTGAAATTAAGCTTCTTATATATGTGTCTGAACTTCTTCAGGGTAACCTTTTAGTTTCGTAGTAAATTGTTTGTTTTATAAGTATAATGCATTTTGCTTTTCATTTTTATTTTTATAATTAGTCTTTCATTTCCGTTTGTCTTTATGACTTTTGCCTTTATAACATTATTTGGTCCATTTCAACCCATCTCTGTTTTGAGCTGATCTTTGAACTAATTTACTTTTCTGTAAGATGTTGTTATAATTTCTTTTCCTTTCACTAATATAAACTAATAGAAGAAAGGAAAAACAAAATATGAAAATACTAAAAACAATTTCTACAACTGGATAGAGAATTAACCCGCCCCCTCTAAAAAGATTATATATATATATATATATATATATATATATATATATATATATATATATATATATATATATATACACAGTGTGTCAAATAAGTTTTAAGACTCGTCCCAGAGCGCATGTTGTAAAGGTCCTGTGAGTGTAAATCCGCATGCGACATAACGTCCATTGTCTGCTGGCACACTGCTAACAAGTTGTGCGCATTTCGTTAAGTAGTTGAGAGAAGGCGAGCGTTTATTGCAGAAGTGAATATTTTTCATGTTGATTTTTTAAGATGGAGAAAAGAGCTGTAATTAAATTTAACGCAAAACTCGGTAAAAGTTCTTCGGAAACATACCAACTCATGAAACAAGTTTACGGTGACTGTTGTTTAAGTAGATGAAATGTTTTTGAGTGGCACAAATATTTTTTGGACGGAAGAGATACGGTAGAAGATGATCAGGGTAGTGGAACACCAATTTCATCTAGGAAACCTGAAGTTATTGAGTAAGTACGAAATTTCGTAACAAATGATCGCTGTGCATCACTAAGAATGATGGAAGACTCTTTAAACATCAACAAAGATACAATTCGAACCATCCTGCATAAAGATTTGGCAAAACAAAAGTGTGTGCTAAATTTGTTCTACACACCTTAACCCCTGAACAAAAAGCAATGAGAAGTGCACATTGCAGAGACATTATTTCATCCACTGAAAACGATCCAAACTTCTTGAAGTCCATTGTTACAGGTGATGAAACCTGGTGTTTCCAATATGATCCTGAAACAAAACGAAAAAGTGTGGAATGGAAGTCACCAAATTCACCACAAGCCAAAAAAACAAGAAAAGTTCCATCCAAAATCAAAACAATGCTCATTACATTCTTCGATAGTAAAGGTATTATCCACAAATAAATCGTTCCAACTGGACAAACAATTATAGGTCAATACTACTTAGCTGTTTTAAAGTGTTTGATGGCCAGAAATCGTCGCATTCGTCCAGACTATAGGACTGAAAGCAGTTGGTGTTTGTTACACGACAATGCACCCAGTCACACCTGCCTTATTGTTAGTCGATTTTTGGCAAAAAATAATGTCTGTGTGGTGAACCATCGACCGTATTCACCTGATTTAGCAACCTGTGACTACTCCTTATTCCCAAAACTTAAAATGAAATTAAAAGGGTGGTCTTTTGAGGATATTTCGACCATACAAGAAGCTTCGACGCGTGCTTTGCAGGTCATTCCACAAAGTGATTTACAACAGGCTTTCGATTCATTATTAAATCACTGTAAAAAGTGCATTGAAGCCGGAGGGTCCTATTTTGAATAAAAAACCAAAACAGGTATTAATTTCTTGTTACCATTTCTTTTTACAGACCCAGTCTTAAAACTTATTTGACGCACTGTGTATATATATATATATATATATATATATATATATATATATATATATATATATATATATATATATAAAGCAGAAACGGGAAATGGGTCGTGTTTGTATGTGTGTGTGTGAGTCACAAAAACTCAGGAACCGTGAGCCCTACCTTTATGAAATTTACACGGTTTAATGTGCTTGGAAAATCAGGACGATTGTATCTATTTTCATCCCGCTACGATGTTCCATTCCTGACTTATGTTACAACAAGTTTTCGCGGTATCAACGGATATTTTTGTTCAAAGCCATTGTAACATTTCATTGTTGCCAATTAAATTATATCATTTGAGTACAAATAAATAGACAAGAATTGAGAACGTGATTTATTCATAGTATATTGGCGCATGCAAGAATGAATTTGATATATTTTTTTATATATACGTGGCAACGCCGGAATATTTCTTTTCAAAACTGAAAATATAAAGATGGAAATTCATTAATTTTCAATGAATTTGTCCTTAATCCATTTCATGTATAACTATCCCAAGCTACCTGTTCAAAATCAAATATACTGAAGGACAAGTTCATTAAGCTAGAAACACGTGCGTTTAGTAGAACATTTTTAGCTACGCTGGATCGTAGGTAGGAATGCTGTGAAGAATATGATTAGTTATACGAGGGAAACTATTGTAAAATTTAAAAGCCGGTCTTTTAATTGCTTGAAGAATATGTTTACATAACAGAAGTGACATTGAATCATAGCAGACGATTTAGTTTTGAGAAAGAATTACAATCAGGGAATACGTGTATATTTTAATTAAGAACGTCTGAGAGTGGCATTGAAACGTAGCTGAGGATTTAGTTTTGAGAAGGAATTCCGACCATGAAATATGTGTATATACCTTTTCTATGGTAATTATCAGATATGCTGTGTTTTAATATTGAATGTTTTTTCAATCCATTCAAATATTATTGATTATTTTTCTATAATAACAAAATCATTAAAACATTATTGACTAGCTGAAAATTAATGCTTTAAAATGCCCAAAAAGAAAAGAGCAACTTTTAATCCTGCAGAAGTAAGGGGAAAATGTCAAAGATTGAGAAATGAGCAATGTGGTGAAAAAAAATCAGAAGAACTCGAGTGGAAATGTCTAGAGGAAGGAATCAATCAGAATTATACATTGTTGCAGATGATAAAAAAAGAAACAAAAAAATGTTGTGTACTGGAAATTATTAAAATAACAACAAATTAGTTAATAAATTAATTTTTATTACTGAAAAAGGGAAATTAAATTGTTTAAGACTTGTTACAACTTTAGAGCATCAAGACATGAGGCTAATCATTGAAAAAAAAATAATAACAGAAATTGAATCCCGAGCGGAGCTGGGTAATATATATATACATGTATATATATATACATGTATATATATATACATGTAATATATATATATATACATAGCTGTGGTAACTGCATATATAGCGCGTACTGTGGTTGTTCTGAAGTTGCGCGTACTGTGTAGTTGTTCGAATTGCCAGTATGGGTAAACTGCCTGATTTAGACGCCTTCGATCGCGGACAAATCGTAGGTGCGCGACGCACGGGCCATTCAATTTCCGAAATCGTCAGACAGCTAGGATTTTCAAGGTCGACAGTGTCAAGAGTATACCAAGAATACATGGATGGTGGAAAAAAAACTAGCGATCGGGCAAGCTGCAAAGGACAATTAGCCTTGACAGTGCGTGCTGAGAGATGGCTCAGGCGTATTGTACGTAGCCAGCGAAGCCAAACATTAGCTCAAATTACCACCCAGTTTAATGACGGTGCCAGTCGTACAGTCAGTAAACGGACTGTGAAACGCTCGCTTCACCGTATGGGTTTCGAGAGCCGTCGACCTACGAGAGTACCATTGCTCTATACTCGCCATCGGGCTGCACGTCTTGACTGGGTAAGAGAGCACAGAGACTGGAGTGTAGAGGACTGGAAACGAGTAGCATGGAGTGATGAGTCTCGATTCCGACTACTTAACGTCGACGGGAGGCTGAGAATATGGCATCAGGCTCATGAAGCCATGGATCCTGCATGCCTGGCTGGAACTGTACAAGGGCATGGTGGCTCAATCATGGTCTGGGGTGTTTTTTCGTGGCACAGTTTGGGATCTTTGGTGCGTGTACCAACCTCCCTCAATGCAATTCGGTACGTAGAGTTGCTGGGTGATCACCTCCATCCGTTTATGCTGTTTTGTTATCCGCAGGGTAATGGAGTTCTCCAGCAAGACAACTGTACGTCTCACAAGTCCCGGTTGGCTACTGGCTGGTTGGATGAGCATTCCTTTGACTTCTCTGTCATGAATTGGCCACCTAGAAGCCCAGACTTAAATCCTATTGAGCATCTTTGGGATGTTTTGGAACAAGGCGTGAAAGGCCATCACACAGCACCAAAGAACCTTACTGAATTATGGACAGCTTTAGTCAATATTTGGCAAGCCATTCCCGTGGAACGTTTCCAGAAACTTGTTGAATCTATGGCTCGTCGTGTGGCAGCCGTTATCAAGGCCAGAGGAGGCCCAACTCGTTACTAGGTAGGTATCCCTAATTCAGTGGCACTTCAGTGTATATATATATATATATATATATATATACAGGTCCTACCTTAGCTGGTTTGCCAGATCTAAGTCGACTAGTAATGCAGCCTGTTTCCCTTAAACGTTTTGAAACAGTTAGGATGGTGTGATGAGAAGGATGCGGTCCTTTAGGAAAACGTTGCCGGTACAACCTTGCTGCTGATCGTGCCTTGCGTCCACATTCACCGTACAGTAAAACCATCTCACAATACTCAGCTTTGAAATACTCAGCCATGACCACGAGCATTAACATACTACAACTCCAAGAAGACGTTTTTTTATAGCTGTCTCAGGTGAACAAGCGTGACGTTTCTTACGTATTTACATACTGCAAAAATTTCGAACACCAAGCGCAAGTTGCGTTGAGTTGATGCGACACTATTTTACACGATCTACGTATTGTCTACTCTGTTTATAAAGACATTCAGTGCAAGGATGAAACCCTCGAGTTTTGAACCGCGGACTTTTTGATTGGGGATCAAAAATGATATACCACTGTGCTTACTGCGGTGTCGTGTTTTGACCGAAAGATAATCACTTCTCCTTCCGTTCAAGTTTCGTGACGTCATAGTGTAGGAAATCACGAAAAAAAAATGCGCGTTTTAAACATTCTATTATTTGCATTAATGTCCAAAAGGTGTCTTTTTTTACGAAATCGATGATGCTCTACAACTTTATAAATCACTTTTTTTCCCTATCTCGTTCCGTTTTTGAGATAGGAATGCTAAATCCTCAGTTTTCCACCAGGTGGCGCGGTAGGTGGTTTCATTCAGTAGCGCACGGCTACTTTACTATACTTAGACACCACTTTTATGAATATAGTAGCAGCCGTTCCGAAGCTAAGAGGGTGGGAAGGTACTTTAGTGGGCATACCGTATATATATATATATATATATATATATATATATATATATATATATATACTCTGTTTCAATGAATAAAGCAGAGGACAGAAATATGATTATGATTTATAACATATAAGAAATAAAAGAAAAAGAGTTCATGGAAGAGTTAAAGTTAAGAAAGCAAAAACAAATACGATATACAGATAAACTTAACAACGCAAGCCAAACCAATTGCGTGGTCTGCAATAAAATGACAGAATAAAAATGCTACGTTACTACGTTACCAGAGTAACGAAAAAAACCAGTACTTGCAGTCCATACTAAATAAGTTATCAGGGGTTTCTTTGCTTAAAATTTAAGTGAACTAGGTACACTTTATAACCATTTACATGAACGATTAACGCGCAGAAAAAGTGGCGTGACTAAATGCGAAACAAGATGGATGACTAAATGAGAACAATGTTTTACAATAACGCAAATAATGGCGTAGTGGCCAAAAGACCAGTAAGAATTGTTATCGAGATATTTCTGCTTCCTACTCTGCAACATATTACTATAATATTTAATCTTTAAATATGAATTGAGATCATGTTTATTTGGGCTTTTGTAAGATAATATACAGAGAAGAGGTATTTGATATAGTCCCCAGTCATTGGTGTTATACCATCAAAACTTAGGGATTATTTTGCGTCTTTTAGTACGTTGGTCAGGAAATAATCAATATTAAAAAAGAATTAATGTTATTGAAGAAATATGTATGCTGACACTACGATAGTAGGGTGATGATGTAATAATTTAAAAGCAAACTCAGAGAGTTTGTTAACAATAGTTTCAATGAGAAGCTCTCCAGGGCGAATCGTGTGATATTAAAGGGATTCGACGGCTAAGATTCAAGAAGAAATACCGGTCACAGCTTTCACTTATACGGTGGAGAATACTGATGACAAATCGCCTGGACAGCATCCGCCCGACTTCGGAACCCCAGGACCAGATACCCAGTCACCCCGGCCCAGCCACGATGTGCGGTCAACGGACCCTCGCTAACAAATTTAACGTATTCGAAAACGAAAAGAAGGGATAAAAAATTCAGGTAGTCTCTTCTAATGAAACTACTGTGTGTTATTAACTTAGGATTACTTATCGTTGCTTTGCGCAGAGGCAGTGTCAGAGCCCGTGAGGTCCTACCGAGGCAAACCAGAGCTCTCCCCTCGAGAACCGGTAGGCAGATTGCAACGAACGCTGACAGGGATAGTACCTGGGTAAGTGGCAGAGCAGAGTAGGCTTAGGTAATTGAAACTTTTTTGACCATTTTGTAGCTGTTAATTTCTATTTTGATATAAATAAATTTATATTTCAGCTGCTTACGTTTGTAGTTTATGTTCGTATGCGTGGTCTTAATAGTTAATTTAATTTCCTCTTCTAAGTTAGGCTATGAACTTGCTTCTTTAGCAACACGTGCGTCGAGCAGTCAGTCAGTCAACTAGAATGCATATCTTTAATCTCTAACTTAACTAAAAAGCTTATTGTAGGTGTTACCTGAGACAGACGAATCTGTAATTGTGAGATAATTAATTCATCTAAATAAGTTATAATATTAACTCTTTCATTCATATAATGCAATGTACTACTTTATCGCCACTTTTGTATGATGTATAAATCGTCGGCGTCCTGTAAAAACGGTGAATATTTATGTAAATGTCCATGGGTATTTCCCCTTTTTACAGAACACCGATGATATGTATCTATATTTATCTCTCTCTCTCTCTCTCTCTCTCTCTCTCTCTCTCTATATATATATATATATATATATATATATATATATATATATATGTACGTATGTATATATATGAACGTATGTATATATATGTAATGAAAATGAAGCGAGCTTTTGCATCAAGTAAGAGTAATCGTAGAATCTCAGACAATTTTGGTGTAGTCTTACCACAGGGAAGGCAAGCACATGGAGAATCGCAGACGGTCAACTCAGACAAAGAGTCAAGTCGAAAAACGCAGACATCGAAATCGCTTATCAAACAGTCTTTTATTTTAGGAATACTTTAGTTGATTGGAGTTACATTTTAGTTAGGTTCACATTGTACACTTATTGCAGGACTATCGTACTTAAAACCTGTCCTGAGCCTGCCGGAACAGCACATAAAATATGTAAAAACCGCAGGATAATTTACGCCATGTTGGTAGGACGAGAGCAGACACAGAAAAGCTAAAAAGGACGCTGGTTTTCGCGCGAGCTCTAAGCGAGTTAAAACTTTTAATTGGCCAGTGGAAAACATCTGACCTCGCACGTCATATGGCGGGATCTGCTGAGGTGATGCTTTGAATTTTCTGGAACATACGTCACACTGGATTTGGAAAACAATTGTATCTCTGCACGTGGATTAAGGGAGATATAATCAGTTACTTCGGTTATCTCTAGATCAGACTTTGGATTAAGGGGAGAAACTTTATTGAGATAAAATGGAAGAATTTCGGATAGGAGTTTTATTTAATGAAATTGAAATGTTATTGTTTTATATACACATATATGTATGTCAAAATTTTGACGTATTTTGGTACATTTCTGTTGAACTGTTTACTGCCTGTCCAAGCGACACAGACTGAGTTTGGCGCGCTGTAAAAATTATAACTCGCGAGGTACACACGGACGATTTTAGCGTCGGAAATTTTCCTTTCCGGAGGACCGTTATGGAAGAACGTAATCCTGCGTTTAAACCCTACGACCACAAAATATTACCGACAGTTCCTGTCTCGAACTTAACCTTTTCTACCGTTATTAAATCCAGTATTACTATTCTGAGTCTTTGCTCAGACCGGATGAACATTTTACAATACATATTTGTGCAAACATATCGAATTTCATCGTATGACAAAAGTTTTATATATATACAAAGGACTAATGACAAATTTCAAAATAACACTATACATTTTAATTACATTTCCTTCATTTCGTAGGGTTAACTTTCAGGATTCTACGGGTTAACAGAATTCTACTGGTCAGGCAAACAGAATTGAGGTAGCGAATTTCTAAATTAAGTGAAGCAGAACAGAAAAATAATTTTCACATCCCATAAAGTAAAAGTATTTAAAATCGTGGAATTTTTTTAAGGTGACAACAGAACTAAGGATAGAAACTGTAAAAATGACGAGATTTATTTGAGATTAATGGAATGGAATTTTATTCAAGAGGAATTTGATTTAAATGAAATAGATTAGATGGGAATATTTTGATTCTTTCAATGCATTCACCAATCAAATATTTGATGGAGTTTCTAATACGAGTGAGGTGCACATTAATGAGCAACCAAAGAGTGCATGTTATTAATTTATTTTAACGTAGGATTACGTTCCTCCATAACGGTCCACCGGACAGCAAAATTTCAGATGTCCCGCGTCGAGAGGTATTATTTTAGCAGAGTGTCAAACCCAGTCTGTATCTCTGGGGCAAGCAGTAAACATATAGAGATTCTATACTCACTTCTACCCAGACTTGGGTGTATATAATTTGAAGTGGCACTCTATTTGAATTTGAAGCAAACACAGTTTATACATGAAACAATGTTTATTGAATTCGTTGCACATATAATTGGCTTTTACAGCAATAAGCATGCGTACTACTTGTACGGAATGTATAAACACAGCTTCCAAGAACAATATATTTTTATACTCACGAACAGTAAGTCAAACCAGCAGTACTGCCACGTAAACTTCTGGCCCGCTAAGCACTAGCGCAGGATAACACCTTTTCAACCTTAACAACCTCCCCTTTTTATTAATGACGCTGCGTGGTATTTATACTAAGCGCGTATGCCGAAATTAGCATATCTAAAGCAGCTTCTTTAATTCACTCAAAAGTTCGATTCTTGTGAATCGAATCTTGTGTATACCTTACACTGGCCTCCCTCGAAAAAAAAAGTTAGGTAACTGAGGTCTGAACGGCTTCAGTTAACTAATTAAAAACGCGTGCTGGTCTGACTTTTCACATAATGGGTGGCAAAGCCAAAAAAACCTTCCACACGTTGTGTGGGGGAAAAACGCCACTACCATTTTACAAAACTAACCCCGAAGGGTCCAGGTGACACCATCACACAGTGGATTTGCAGAGTTGCGGATACTGGGCTGGCCAACTGCGCCCTAAAAAACATATTTTAGTTAAAATTGTCAACACAATTGCACAGCATGACATTTCTGGACTGTTTGCATCTGCTCTCCCCCAATTTATAATGCACATGTGTCATGATTTGTGAAGTTAGTACATTAGTGGTTAATTGGTATATTGTGCAGTATGTATTTTTTTCCTAGTCACTACATGTCCCCTTCAAAAATTTATAAAACAACAGTATGCCGTATTTTTTTTCAGTGCCTCACCACTTCCCCTCAAAATGTTTACAGTATATACACTGGGGGAACTGCAAACCAATTTGGTTCGGTTTTATTAAAGGGTGGGAGTTAGAATAAGAGAATTGATACAAGACTTGTTCCCCATGAATGCAGCAACTTCCTTGCACCAGTCTGTCCAATCCGTGGAACCTCTCTTGATGGTCGCAGTCCTAGTAAAGGGGTTCGTTGACCGTGTGGGCATCCTTCGTGCAGCAGTTCGTTGGTCCTGAGGCGCTGGTCCGGCTTGACGATGGACAGGAGGTCTCTTGGGAGGAGGCCAACCTTGCTGGGCGGCTGATATCTTGCGTTTCCTGTACTTATGCAAAGGAGCTTTAGAATTGTCATCTATCCTTTTCATAACCTTGTGTACCTTATGTTTACCACGTTCATCCTTTGATAGAGTTTTTGTAGTGCACACCTTACTTTGCTTCGTACTTTTGCTTGTATCGGTATTAGATTTTAATGCAGATTCTATTGTTTCAAATTTATACGCCGCACCAACGTGTTTAGTTACTGGCTTTATCTCTCTACTTGTGTCATGTTTTTCAACAAACTGACTCTGTTTTTGGTATTGGTGCTTATGCGACTTCTTGTTTACCGCCTTAATTACTTCATTATTAGCAGTTTTAATGCTGGAACCTGAAGGCGCTTTTTCACGTTTTTTATCTCCCTTAACTTTAGTTTTATCCTCTTTTGACGAAAAAGTATCTTTAAAACGTCCGTCTTCAGAATCGCTATCATTTAAATTCTTTAACACTGCTTCAGTTTTAGGAAGATTAAGCTTTTCGTACTGGTGCGTTTTAATACAACCTGAGTCTATAACTTCCGAAGCATTAGCTAAACTACTTACATTATAACTCTGTGTCAACTTTTCATCCTGATTCTCAGTCTGGTTTTCATGTACTTTATTTAAAACCATATTATCAACCTGGCCTACAGCATCCTCATTCGGATGGAAACTTGAAATAATATCATCATTACCTAGCGAGTTCCTACTATCGTTTAAAGAATTTTTTTGTCGTCAACTAATAAGTATTCACTAACTTCCGTAACGCATACTTCGTCATCTACTAAATTTCCTTCATTAACAGATGTGTGAATATCATCTAAAATATCAGGTATAGCATTAATAGAAGTGTCAGATGATTTATTTTCTAAACCACTAGCATTAGTATCGGCACTATTTTCAGAAATTTGTACTGGAATTACCGCATCATTCCAGCTAGACTCACTTTCTTTATAAGCCACAAAAATACCCTGACTTTCACTATTCTCAAAATAATGATTACTGCTCGGACAAAATAATACATTTGACCACACAGTTTCAACAGGTTGAACCATATCATGTGAATCAACTTGCCAGTGCAAGTAAGGTGCTTCCATATTATTTACTTTAAGAGCACTAATTTCATTATAACGCCGTGCGCTTCTATTATTTTGCCTGCGGTACTGCTTACGCTGCTGGTTTGAAACTCGCGAAAAATTTTGGCGCGGGTGTATAAAACTTCTCGTACCTCAATGACGGTGAGGGGTAGCGAAGAAATGCCTATTGTCATATTTAGCTAAAGCTTGAAGGAGGGTAACCTTGCTTGTAATTGTTTGATTATCTAAAAAATCTTGAACACTTGGCTTCAAACGTTGGATAACTATTTTTAAGATTACTGCTTCCGTTACCCCTTCTAAATATTCCTCACACTTGGAAATCTTTTCCGTAGCAAAATCTAACGCAGACTGACCTTCACATTGCCTTAGCGAATAAATTTCCGCTTCAATTTCACTTTGATTATAGGTCTTTGGAAAAACGCTAAGAAATTGTTGCTTGAATGACAAATAGTCAAAAATCAGATTACTGCTTTTCATACACGTGTACCACTGATATGCACTACCTCTTAAAGCGGCTAGAGCAATTTTAAGTTTATCCCCCTCTGGGGTGCATTGTTGCTGAAAGTAATGCTCAATTTTCTTTAGGAATTGGCTTGAGGGGCCGCCATTGAATGTGGCTTCGAATGGCGCAATTTGCTGAACCATAATTACCCGAGGAAAATTTTCAGCAGGATTTTGTTCTACAACACTCATTTTTAAATAGTATATAAGTACTTGCAACAATTTTATCAATATAAGTACACAGTACACAGTTTTTAATTTCAATTATGTTGTTCGTTACAAATGTAACGCTAACTACCAGGGTATATATATTTTTCGTGCGCCAGTATAGAGATTCTATACTCACTTCTACCCAGACTTGGGTGTATATAATTTGAAGTGGCACTCTATTTGAATTTGAAGCAAACACAGTTTATACATGAAACAATGTTTATTGAATTCGTTGCACATATAATTGGCTTTTACAGCAATAAGCATGCGTACTACTTGTACGGAATGTATAAACACAGCTTCCAAGAACAATATATTTTTATACTTACGAACAGTAAGTCAAACGAGCAGTACTGCCACGTAAACTTCTGGCCCGCTAAGCACTAGCGCAGGATAACACCTTTTCAACCTTAACAACCTCCCCTTTTTATTAATGACGCTGCGTGGTATTTATACTAAGCGCGTATGCCGAAATTAGCATATCTAAAGCAGCTTCTTTAATTCACTCAAAAGTTCGATTCTTGTGAATCGAATCTTGTGTATACCTTACAAACAGTTAAACAGAAAAGTACCAAAATGCGTCAAAATTTTGACTGACACACACACAGACATATATACATACATACATACATACATATATATATATATATATATATATATATATATATATATATATATATATATATATATATATATGTATTTATATACATACGTACATGTAAATAGATACATATATACATAACACATACATACATATATACATAAAAAAGTGGTAAGCAACGATAAGTAATCCTACGTTAATTACCCGCGGTCGTTTCGTTAGAAAAGACTACCTGATTTATTTCATTATAAATCCTTACCTTATAATACACACATTGAATGCAGATTCATGCCTTGTTTATAAATTCATAAAGTGTCTTTAAATAACACGGCAAATTAGTAATGCTTATTTTCAATACAAAGGATCTCTGATATGATAAATAAATTAACAAAATTAAACTTATTACTAATTAAGTGTCATTTCAAACTTGATATAAAATTTTAATATATTAATAAGTATAATTGCTTAGCAATTAATCTTAATTTTATTTTTATTTATAAGAACATAGCTTTTAAAATATTGAAATAAACCACTTTGGCAAAACATCGTTAAAATGCCAATAAGAAGAAAATGCATTATTCAAGGTTGAATTTTAAACTCTGTTATGTATTACTCTGTTAGGTAAATACGATAAGGAAATAAGTTATCTAATGTAATAGACTCTAAAATTCCAGTTTTATTCTAATGATTCTTGAAAACTGCATTTCATTCTAATCTCGAGAAATGTTTCAGAGAAATCCCAGAATATTCTTCGCAGAACTGAGATTCGCTGAATATCCGACCCGCAAGTTAACCTTTAAAACTCTTACATCACGAATTATATTCTGACTTCCAAAGAATGCGGCATTTCCATAAATTTGAACAGCAAATACTTGCGCGATGAATGGAGCGAGGGAGACAATCTGAAAAGAGCCCGAGTGATAGTGGTTTATTTATATGAATGGCGCTATTCACATGAACATTTTTTTTTTATTTATTCGCAAACCTAGATGACAACGGAACTATTATTTCCTTTCCATAATAGCCTTAATATTCACGTAAAATGAATAATGATTTAAGCTGTATTTTTGTATTACGTCAGTGCAACTAAATTACATATTTAGTGTTTGTGATGCATCCATCCTTATCAGATAATCAGGCTACCACATGAGTTTCCAATGTTGTTTCCAAGTATTGCCAATACATTTGCCAGCAAATTCCTTTGTTGCTATTTCAACGCCTGTTTACGGTATTTAACCCTTCTGCGGGCGCGCCAATTTTTGGAACACCAGCAGGCGCGCGTGGCACAAAGTGCAACGTCTCTTTCAACCTTGATTATTCCTTTTGTAATAATTTTTTTTTCAAACATAAAATGTTGATAATATTGAGATATATTTATAATTGAAGGTAAAAAAAATGCTGGTAAAATCGCCTTATTTCAAAACTGTCCGGCTTATTAGATCTAAGGACAATTTGCGAATTAATTCCTATTATGTCCAAAAACCTAAAAAACAATGAGATTGTCCATTTTCGTGATATGCGGGTTACCATGTAATAGCTGCATATTTGATCGACTACATCAGTTTTTGCTTTTGTCGTATTGTAATCCAGTATAATCGTTTGTTTACTACGATTAAATCGCGACTAACAATGAATGGATAGGAATACAAGGGTCAGAAAATCAGACCTGCATTGTAAAGGGTGTAGATATAAATAGAAACTGCTTAGAACATTCAAACCTTGCATGTAGAAACAAACCATTCAAAATCACGAAAATGTTGCACTATGTACGCGGGCACGCCCACTGAAGGGTCAAATATTCAAACCTTGCATGTAGAAACAAACCATTCAAAATCACGAAAATGTTGCACTATGTAAACGGGCACGTCCACTGAAGGGTCAAATATTCAAACCTTACATGTAGAAACAAACCATTCAAAATCACGAAAATGTTGCACTTTGTACACGGGCACGCCCACTGAAGGGTCAAATATCCCCATTCGTATTGTTTCCGAACTAATTCTTCCTTTCTAAACTAACACGTTATATACAAACTTATCATGATGTCATTAAAAGTAAAAATTTTTTCTATATAAAGGCCTGTTCACATAGATTCCACCAGCGTCAGCATAAATTTTTTTAACCAATCATATACCAATACTTCACTCATTTTTAACCATTTAGCGCCGACGGAATCTTTAGCGCTGACGATGACGGAATCTATGTGAACAGGCCCTAACTATGAGTGCGCAATGAACTTTATTGGATGCCTGAACATTTCAGGATGAAGAAAAACATCTGATTTTAAATTTTCTTTCTCCTGTGGGTTTTATTATCTATGTCAAATAGATTAATTGTTACAAAACTGGTAATTTTAGCGCACACTCGATGAAAATGAAACACCTCTCTAAACATTAGATAAAAAAGGCGACTTATTTGGCAACAGGGGGCAACAAAATACCTGATATATATATATATATATATATATATATATATATATATATATACATACAAGGTCTGACAATAAAGTTCGGTGAATAGTCCTGTAGCATTAACGTAGATGAAATATTAACGAAAGTTACCTTACTGTTCTTTGAAATAGTCACCTCCCATAACTATGCACCGCTAACATCTGCTATACATGCTCTGGAAACTTTGCAAGAAGTCTTCTTTTGGGATGGAGTTCAAAAGCCTCGTCACGTTTCAGGAATATCGTCAAATCCCTTTCCTTTCAAAGCGAGTTTGAGTTGTGGGAATAGGAAGAAGTATGGAGGATTGAGATCTGGCGACCATGGTGGATGTTCAATTTACACCACCCCATTTTTTGACAGGAACTGTTTGACGATATTGGCTGTGTGAGGGCGAGCATTGTCGTGAACAAAAAACCATGAACCTTGGTGTGCATACTGGGATCGTACCCTGCCTAGAGGTTTCATTAAACGGTCAAAATTTCAATATACCCTTCAGTATTCATCGCCGTTCCCTCAGGTAGAAATTCCTTGTGGATAATGCCTTGACTATCAAAAAAGGTGATGACCATCGTTTTGTTGCGTGATTTTTCTGCTCTGACCTTTTTTCCGACGAGGTGATGCAGGAGCACGCCATTCCATGCTTTGCCGTTTCGTTTCAGGGTCGTACCTGAGACACCAGGACTCATCCTCAGTGACAACACAGTTCAAGAAGTTTGGTGTCGCATCCGCCGTTTCGACAAAATCCTGTGAGTCTTCTAAACGTGCCTGCTTGTGATCGTCATCCAAGTGATGTGGTACAAGACGAAAAAACGTTTTTCTCATCCTTAAATTCTGGGTAACGATTTGTCGCATGGAACAAACGCACTAAACAAGCACTTTGTAAAACAAGTCTTACACGGAACACAAACGACGCTCAACTGAACAACGGTGGGGGCAGATGGTCAACACCTACCGCTACGCAGGTGCATCGTTTTGTTTCGCCAGCGTTTCCAGATCGGCCGTTCTGACTTCATTCACCGAACTTTATTGTCAGAGGTTGTATATATACACACACACACACACTCACACACACACATATATATATATATATATATATATATATATATATATATATATATATATATATATATATATATATATATATATATATATGAGTAAACTCGGTTATCTAGTATCCTAATAGAGCCACGTTATAGTTTTATTTTGTCTTAGTTTTGTTTCGTAACAGTTTTTTTATGTAATTTTCGTGCGGAATTGCTTTACTTGCAATTCTAGGTTGTATGGCATCATATGCCGTAATTTCGATAAAAAGAGAGTGAATTTAATTAAAGAGGTAGTAAGAATTGGACCAATTATATAGTTAAGTTCATGGTTAAAATATTTTTATCCATGAATATAACTTTGGTTGGTTGCGGTATATTTAGAACAAACCTAATGCATTTGTTTTCTATGTGGAGAGAAAAGAAAACCCAAGTTTGATACTGCTCTTTTTTGTAATATCATTTTATTATAAGTGGAATACAACATATAACCGACTGTACTATTATTTACCTTAAAGTTCGTTCTACATTTTTTAGTTCAGAATCATCAACTGTAAAATACCACGGACGATACATTCATTGGTTTTATCGTTCTAGTGACCCGATAGAAATAATTAAGCTTTTCCTAACTTTAATATAAATACTTTTGCATATAATATTCAGACAGATTTATTTCTCTTTTATTTCATGTTACCATCGTCTTTTATTATTGAATTTATTTAATAATAATTAATTTGTTATTTAATTAAAAGTTCTCTGGAAAATTTAATAACTGAGATTATTGAATTATTCTAGATATTCACGGCAAAAGAGAATGAACCTAAACCTCAATTCTTAACGCTTCGTAGATTCTTAATTCCGTACATTTATGGATTTGAATGACTGAATATTTCAAAGAGGGGACATACATCGTTTTTGGGATATCTATGAAGAAGTAGGCATATTTATTCACTTTTAGAAGAGTGACAATGTTACCAAAATCACCTCTTTAAAACCATGTGTATAAAATATCGAAAATTTTTACATTAGTATAATGCAATATCCTGTACTATCGGCAACGAATTGACAATCGAAAAACTTTCATTGGAATCCTTATTTTAATTTATTAATATTTTACACAACTCAATACATTGTTAATAACTTATTGGTTTATAAAGTCAGGGGAAGTTTTTCATACTTTCATCTTTGAAAGTTATATGAAAGACTTTCTTAGGACAAAAAAAGGGTTCAGTCATTTGCAGAACTTTAAAGGTTTTAAGTTCAACTTCTTTACTCGTTTTGGATTTATTTGTTTTCAAAGAATTAATCTCTACCTGATTTTGTAGAAAGAAAAACCTCAGCTTCTTTTCACTCCCAAGTTTCTTTATCATACCTTCTCTAAATTCATAGCCTTTATAACTAAGAAATTTATATTATTTTCTTATTACGAATCATTTCTTAATTTCTTTGTTATGGATATATTATGGCTTTCCGGAATCTTTCTAAGCCAGAACTTCCACAGATGAGTTTAACATAATAATTAAGTTTAGTATATGAGCAGCATGTGCCAATTTTCGTTGTTAAATTATAAATATTTTAAGGCTGTATTTCTAATAGAATCTTCAGGTTCATATTTAGCTTTTTGGTTTACCTTAATTTTTTGGCGGATGCAAGTGTAAAGGATGACATCTCTTGATCATTATTATAAAAATAACTGAAAATTTTCTAGTTTTAGTCTAAAGTCAAACTTAAAAGTAATAGAAACTTTAGTCAAAAGGTATTACAGCCATTTTTAACAATATTCTTTGGTAATTTTAATTCAGTAAAAAACGGATAAAAAAAGGAATCGTTTCAAATTTCATTATTGCCCTCAATTGCCTGAAAGAGTAAAATTTTACTCTCGATATAACTTGATTTTCAGGAAAAGGACGCTAGTTAATCAAAGAGGATTTAAAACGCGTAAAAACAAAGAAATCTGTTTGAATATATTTTTCAAATGGCTAGTACACCAATATTATAATTTGACCAATTCTTTGTTACTTATATATAATGAGAAATTATAACTTATTTTTATTCCTAAACTTTATATATCAAGTAAATTTATATTCAGTCGAACCTTGTTATAGCGAATCCGGTATATAACGAACTCGAAGATATGACGGACTAAAATTTTGGTCCCGCCTTTTCGTATTGTATTTAATGCTAATTTATCCTTTTATAGAGAACCTGCGAAATCGTCAGAATAGGCTATAACGAACCTTTTTTTCAGTCAACCCCTGAATTTATTTGCATTTGTCTTCATTTTTAGTTAATTTAATCAGTATTGTGTCAGTTTAATGTAATCGATTTTAGTCAATTTATTTCATTAATGTCCATTTTTAATATATTTTATCAATAATTTAATACATCATTACTGATACACCTAGCAACTAATGAGTTATACACTTTGTGAACTCCGACATTTTTCTTAACGGTTCAGTTATAGCGAACCACTGGATATAGCGAACAAAACCTATGGTCCCCTGAAGTTTTTTATAACGGGGTCGACTGTATTTCAATATAAATATTTGTTATTAAAAATTGTTTTCAAAATCGAGATTAGTTCAAATTCCCTCCATGGTGTATGAAAAATGTCTGACAGAACTGTTTACAGGTAATCTATTACTGTTAATAATTATATTATTGTATTGCTAAGGGCATAAATTTTGTCATAAAACTGTTATTCAAGCGCTATTAAACCTTGCCGGAAATATATCGTTTTGACTAAAATAAAGTCATTTAGGGAATTCTAACCATCAAACAACTTTCAAGGATATTCTTCTGTTTTCAAAAGCCGGAAACATTATTGTGTTTACCACTTGACATACATTCGCTCCAAAACGTGGAAATTTCATTTTCCGTTTCCATTTAAACGAGTGTTCTCCAGTGAAACGAGAAAAATTTTAATGCAGTCCGGCGCTCGCGAAACGTCCTCTTTAGGAATGTATTTAGTAATTTCGAGCTGCAGATAAAATACCTCTGAGTTGTGGCTGGAATTTAATAATTTTGTGTACTATTTTATTACAATTTCGTTGTTTACCTTTATTAAATTAAATGTGAAGTGACTTAATTTGTTGAAAAGACTCCTGTTTATTATGAACTCTGAAAAAGACTAGACTTACATATCAATTTACGGCATAAAATATTTAAAGAACGGATTTGTCATAGCTTTGAAAAATTGCCTTTCTTTCCTTAAAAATTTTAGAGAAATTTATATAAGATAAATCTGTACTTTATATTTTACAAATTGGAATTTCGTTATTTACTTTCAATAAATTAAATATGAAGGGATTTCATATTTAATTACTACAGGGCTACAAGTCTGAAAGGAGGAAAGAGACTTGTAGCCCTGTAGTACAGCGCGCTAGCTTTATGTGCCGAGGGTGCTTGGATCGAATCCTGGTGTTGCGGACTAAAACACCTCCGTTTGTGTCGTTCTTTCATAGGGGGTAATTCTGGTCTGCCTATATGGCGTTCCCATAATAAAATGGCCAGCAACCTGCGGTGAATTATAGGCGAATGTCTACACGACAAGTTCCTCCTCAAGACAAAACAATATCGTGAAAGACTCCTTTTCATTATTATCTTTAAAAGACTAGAGTGACGAACTGTTTAATGGTAATGTGTATTTAATGAGTAATTTTGTTATATCTTTGAAAAATTGCTTAATGGTATATAGAATGATGAAAAATAATGAAAGATAAATCTGATTCTGAGCTTTCTACAGAAGATGGACTATCTTAACCTTTATAAATACTTATATGTTTTACATGAATAGACAAAAAAATGGTTAAAGTAGTAACGCTCCATGAGAAAAAAGTAAATTATTTTTCTTTGCAAACAGTATGATTGCGTTATGTGTTATAAATACTGAAGGAACATTCTCACTTTATTTTAAATTAAACTAATGGTAAAGAAAAAAAATTAAAATAATGTGTAAACATTTTCGTGCTTAAATACATTAAAGAAAGAATGCCTGATTAAACAATTTTTTTCTACGGCACACAATGTAAAAAATTTAAAAATTAAAAATGTGTTTTATATATGTCGTAGAGAAAGTTAGAATTTCGTCCTCGTAGAAAATGTAATCTAATATATAAAAATGAATGTTTGTATCTCTGTAATTGTATAGAAATCCACAGTTTAGGAGCAACGATCGTGAAATTTTACATACAGGCGTCTTTAAAAACAGCCGAGGGTCTGAAGAACTTCAAAAATCGAAATTAATTACCGTTGATTTTTAATTAATAAAAAACCAAAAATTTTGAAACTAAATGTAAGATGTTACACTTTGTGGAATCACCACTCTGAATATGGCGTCCACGTTAGGCTTAGCTGGCAAACAGCGAGCGAAAAGATAAAAATAAATAAAATCAAAAAGTTTCAAGTTATATATTAAACCAGAATAATAAATGAAAATAATAATCTTTCAAGTCAGATTTTATACTCTAAAATAAATCGGATCCAACGGCATATTGACACTATCACACGCGATGGAAAATTCGAATCAACCACGCTAAGTGTCACAAGATCATTTTTAATCGCTACTGCAACCCCCCTCGCTTATGTCTTTGTGTCTATTGAAGAGTTAAAGACTAAGCTTCTATCCTGCTAACTTATTTCTAACTTAAAACTCCTCTTACTCCATAAATACATGTATATTCACCAACCCATAGCAACTTTCCAGTAATTTTAGTACAAATATTCTCCTATTTACACAATACACCAGCATGTTATTGTGGCGCATTCGGTAAGAGCGTTCATTTACTATACTACACGTCGCGGGTTCGAATACGGATCGTACAGATTTTGCTAAACCTGTATTTTAGCTTTTTTATGGAGGCTTTTTTGTTTCAGCTTTATTTTATTATTTTTTAAATTATTATTATTATTTTTTTATTTATTATTTTTTAAAATTATTTTTATTTTATTTTATTATTTTTAAAAATTATTATTTTTATTTTATTTTATTTTTCATATTATTAATGTCTATAACATTTCGTATACTTTTTTTTCTATGTTATTTATACTGTGTTTATTTTTTTAATGGATTTTGGTAGGTTTATTATAAATTTATGTATTTTATGTTTTACTTTTCAGGAATTTTTGCTCCAATGATAAAGGCTAAATCTTTTCTATGTTATTTATACTGTATTTAGTTTTTAAATTGATTTGGTTAACAAACATTCGACAATTTGACATTTTTACTTTTCAGCTTTACTTTCCTAAAGACAATTTGACATTTTTCCTTTTCAGCTTTAGTGGTTTATTATAAATGTATATATTTTATGCTTTACTTTTCAGGGTTTTTTTGCTCCAATGATGAAACGCTAAATCTAGCTGAATTCTGAAGAAATTATTGTAAATTTATGGTTTTTTATGTTGGGTTTTCTTTTTATTCATGTGTATTCACATGCTTTTGTCATTGTTTTTTCATTGTTTTCACATTGTTTTCACATTGTTTTCACATTGTTTTTTCACATGCTTTTTATTCTATGATATTTATACTGTGTTTAGTTTTTAAATTGATTTTGGTTAACAAACATTCTTAAAATCCCGGGCAACGCCAGATAAATTATCACCTGTGTAGGTTGATAATTTATAAATTTTAAAACTGTTACCACATGTATATTTACAGATCCACAAGAACTTTCCAATATTTTTAATTAATAAATAACCAACAACTCTCGATTTACAAGCGTACAGTAGATGGCGCCACTATTTTAATTTTTTTGTGTCTATTTCGTTGTTATGTGACGATAAATGTATTTAAAGTACCAGATAAAGAAATCACATGATCAGCGTTTAATAAATTAAATTGTAAAAATTAATCTTTAAAAATTCACCAAAAATTAGAAAATGGAGGTAAAGATGCGAAAAGAATTTCATTTTAAAGGAATTTTTATGATCTTTTTCGTGATATAAATTTTACAACCCTCAAATTATTATTTTAAATGCAAACTTGAAAAAAGTTACAAAAACAGATTAAAAATTTAATTTTAAAAAATCTAAGAAGAATTTTCAAAAATCTTTCTTAGTGCACCCCTACATTATAAGAAGAATCGCCATGCAAAATTTCAGTCCTTTAGGTTCAACGGTTTGGTCTGTACTTTGTATGTCAGTCAGTCAATCAGTCAGTTAGTCAGTTACGGAACTGTTTTATATATATATAGATTTTTATTACTATCTCTATATCGTAACGTTAACTTCATGCGCACACATTATTTTTAACTGGCATTCAATTGGCTGTTAAAACTTATATTTACATCCTATTTAAAAGAAGTAGGGTGTAAATTGTAGGGTGGAAAGTTGGTAAAATTAAAATTTTGTGCAATGTATTTTAATTTCTCGATTAAAAGTAGTTTTTTTCTAAAAATCAATTTATTTCGCTTGAAAAGCTAAATATTTATGCACGCGGTTTATATTATTATTACTATCTTTATATCGTAACGTTAACTTCATGCGCGAGCATTATTTTCTTATGCTTTTTTTATTATTATCATCTTTATAATAGCTTTATTTTCATATGGTTTTAAGCAACTATCGTTTTTATTCATATTATGTGGTTTTTTATTAATTAAAAATTAAGGGTAATTAATTTCGATTCCGGAAGTTCTTATCTTTATTTTCATATGCTTTTTCATTTACGAATTATTCAAATGTTGGTTAAAAACTTTTGCGTAATTTATATATTTGTGTGTGTTTAATTATTGAAATTAATAAATTTATATTTCTGGAGAGGATGTTTCAGATTTTAGTGGTACTATGATGAAAGGCTGAATATACCAAAATTCTGAGGAGTTTATTATGGAGAGAAAGGAATTTAATATGTAGAGGATGTTATAGGAGTTAAATGTGGAGAGGAGTTGAATGGTTTGCAGCCCTCAATCAAACACTTCATTTTTTAAGAGGCAACGCTGCAGTCATATCATTGTTCTATTGGAAATTTCTGCTGAACCTGTAATTGCAGTTTTTTTTTACCCCAATGATGAAAGGCTAATTCTAGCTGAATTCTGAGGAATTTATTATAAATTTATATATTTATAGATTTCACAAGGTTTTTTTTCTATGTTATTTATACTGTGCTTAGTTTTAAATTAATTTTGGTTAACAAACATTAGAGAATTTGACATTTTTACTTTTCAGATTTTAGTATTAAAATGATGAAAGGCTGAAATTCTGAGACGTGTATAACATTTCACATATATTTTTTATGTTATTTATACTGTGCTAATTTTTAAATTGATTTTGGTTAACAACAAACATTCTTAAAATCCCGGGCATCGTCGGGTACTTCAGCTAGTTGTGAATAAATATACAATATTCAGCTTAAAAGGAAATTTTTTTCTCTGTGCAAAACTAGTTCATTAGAAGAAAAGCACCTCTTGCTGGGGTTAATGAGGCACTAAGCTGAAAAAAAGAAAAGGAAAATATTCGAGCACTTTGAAAGATGGCTAATCATGCAAAAGTGTTATCACCAAAAGTAAAGTTTGCTTTGAAAAGGAAATTCCAAGTGATATATGGAATGAAGTATTGCAGTTGTATAACATGCTGTTCAATATGAAAATAGCAAATTGTATGTATAGTATGTAAAATTTCGATTCTTGAATTAAGAATAGCAGGAATATGTTGAAAAAAAAACTATTATCTTTTTAAATTTTTACTTCCGTTTCTGTGAAATTCTGATGATAGCTTTAATATATCTCTACATAAGGCAGAACTCTTAGCGAATGGTACTGGAGGGCGATATATCGTCTGACTTCCCAGTTTTTGTAGTGTGACTTATAGAGTATAGCTCACTTCTACCCGCAATTGGGTGTATATAATTTGAAATGGCACTCTAAATGAATTTGATACAAACACAGTTTATACATGAAACAATGTTTGTTGAATTCGTTGCACATATAGAATTTGCTTTTACAGCAATAAGCATACGTACTACTTGTACGGAATATATATTAACATTCAATTGAAATACACTTTGCAAATACTCACAAACCAGCAGAGAGTCAAACCAGCAGTACTGCCACGTAAACTTTGGGCCCCCTAAGCACTAGCGCAGGATAGCACCTGGAGTTGCTTACCTCGTAGCTCCATCTCGCTTATCTATCAACTTTAACAACCTTCTTCAACCTTACCAACCTTTTTCATTAATCAAGCTGCATGGTATTTATACCAAGCGCGTATGCCGAAATTAGCATATCTCAAGCAGCTTCTTTAATTCATTCACTCAAAAGTTCGATTCTTGTGAATCGAAACTTATGTATACCTTACAGACTTTCAGACTATATTTCAAAAATGTTACACCTGCTTTTACCACATACTTCCGAATTTCTCTTTGGGATTACTGTTTTATAGTCATACTTTCTGTATTCATTTGTCTGTATTTCAACTTTATTTGTTTGGGCATCATGACGAAGTATCTGTGTCTAGTAACTTTCTGCATTGTAAATAAAATAATAATCTATAAATAATTGATGACACAACGCGTAGGCACTGACCCAGCATACACATTGATCCAATGTAATAGTAATCCACACTTTACCAGTTGAGGTAATTTTAACCGGTTGTCTTCTACGATCTTACAACTGCTTTGATTATTCATATGGCTTAAAAATTAAGGCTTAATTTTTAAGAATTCAATAACTGAATCTTTCTAATATTCTCTATTAGACAAATTTCCATACTTCTCGCATTTTTCCTACATGCGATATCTGCTTTTTAATGTATAGTAATATATCTCATAGAAAACGAAGTATTAATCAAACTTGCACTAATTATCCATATCCCTCATTTTTACGTAGGAGATGAATGAGATAATTCAGTTTTTACGTGTCATACAGTGCATTGGTTAAAAATTTATGTAGCTTGGTATAAGATACTTGACCCATATGTGTATGTATGTATGTATGTATAAAATAATACTATAAATATTAAAATACGTTAAAGTTTTAGACATTCGTTATTCACTACATGAACGTAATGACACATATAAAGAACTGAATATTGCCTTTGAAGCGTTAGAGTAGAATATCTGTTCCCCTATTTATACCAAAATTCCAGTTAAAAAAGACCCATTTTTTATGGAACATCATGTCAAAAAAAATGGAGAAAATATTTAATAGAGAATAAAGTTATTTAGATAGCGGTATATTCATACTAAATTAAGTTTTAAAAAGTGTAAAAATTAGTTAAAGTTTCGTGTAAAAAAAACCATACTGCCATTAATTTTTTGTTTCGAATTGATACTTGACCCATATGTATATAAGATACTTGACCCATATGTGTAAGTATGTATGTATGTATATATGTATAAAATAATCCTATAAATATTAAAATACGTTTAAGTTTTAGACATTCGTTATTCACTACATGAACATAATAACACATATAAAGAACTGAATATTGCCTTTGAAGCGTTAGAGTATTATATCTGATCTCCTATTTATACCAAAATTCCAGTTAAAAAAGACCTATTTTTTATGGAACATCATGCCAAAAAATTAGAGAAAATGTTTAATAGAGAATAAAATTATTTAGATAGCGGTATATTCATACTAAATTAAGTTTTAAAAAGTGTAAAAATTAGTTAAAGTTTCGTGTAAAAAAAACCATACTGCCATTAATTTTTTGTTTCGAATTGATACTTGACCCATATGTATATAAGATACTTGACCCATATGTGTATGTATGTATGTATGTATGTATATATGTATAAAATAATCCTATAAATATTAAAATACGTTTAAGTTTTAGACATTCGTTATTCACTACATGAACATAATAACACATATAAAGAACTGAATATTGCCTTTGAAGCGTTAGAGTATTATATCTGATCTCCTATTTATACCAAAATTCCAGTTAAAAAAGACCTATTTTTTATGGAACATCATGCCAAAAAATTAGAGAAAATGTTTAATAGAGAATAAAATTATTTAGATAGCGGTATATTCATACTAAATTAAGTTTTAAAAAGTGTAAAAATTAGTTAAAGTTTCGTGTAAAAAAAACCATACTGCCATTAATTTTTTGTTTCGAATTGCAATTTTTTTTCCTTAACTTAGTCGAAAGCAAGTAGAGCGAAAAACATCTTTATCGAGGCAGAAATGTTTTTCTGGCTTAAATAAATCCGACAAAATTTTCTGAATCGTGTTAACAACAGCAGAGTGAACATGCAGTTTGCTTCAGATAATTGAGGAAAAAATATGTTATAACTTTGCTGAAATTTTAAATTAAAAGCATGATTTTAAATCCCTACAAAAATGAGATTTTTATTTAATCTGAAAAAAAGTGATCTCTTCTAGCCGGATGTGTTTTATTTAATCCTTGGTTAATTCTTTTAATGTCTATTTATGTTAATTTTGTTCTGTATTTAATTTTTTGCAAAGATGATATTATAAAATAGTCAGGTGTATTTAAAAAAAAAAAACGAGAACTGTTCAGTAGGTATGGGTTAGAAACTAACCCATTAAATGGTGAGACCATAACATTTTCGTTGCATGTTCTTTACCTATCGACAAATGTTTGTGTTTTTGACATGGATGAAATTAAGTCATTGCCCATGTAAGGTGTCTGATGTTTCTGTTTAAGCTTGTAATGCATGTGAAACTAGATAAATACCCGGGACAGAGTACATTCAGATTAAATACAACGGTCAATGTATGCAATTAATGCCATATATATATATATATATATATATATATATATGTGTGTGTGTGTGTGTGTGCGTGTGTGTGTGAGTGTGTGTGTGAGTGTGTGAGTGTGTGTGTGTGTGTGTGTGTGTACAAGTGGTTGTCAAATTAATGGAAGCACTAAGAAACATTATGAAAACCTTCATTAATACGGCACAGGATCACATTTGTCATGTATTACCACCTGATTCATCTTAGAATTGGATTATACAAGTCATATATAGTAGTTAAGAATATATTGTACCATTCTTCAGGGAAAATCATGAAAGTTCCTGTACAGATGCTGTGGTAGATATCGATACCTTTATCTATCCGCTTATACAGATGACAGTGGTTGGATGATTTATAGTAGGGGGTATTGTACAAGGCAAGATAAGATATTTGACTTATTTTCATGATTTTCAAACCAATACTTGATAGATTTAGTATGTATGTATAGAGGGATTGTCATACCAGAGAACGCCATCTTCTGCAAGAAACAATGTTTGCACCATAAGATGGACTAATGAGCTAACATTTCGACATAGTCCTTCTAATTCAATCTCCCTTTTATGGTTACAATAGGGCCTGAAGAAAACCATGAGATGCCATTCCAAACCCTGATAAATCTACATCCATGATTAACAGTTGAGATCAGAGAGCCAGGATCTTACATCTGTGTAGGTGTTCTCCAGACATAAGCACGTCTTGTTGCGAGGAACAATGTGAACAATGATTTATTGGACCAAATGCCGTTTTTTCAATTATTACTCGACCAGGATTCGCTCTCGTGGCACCATTGTGGACGATATTTGATATTGCAGCTATTACAAGTGGCTTCGGAATAACAACTCTTCCGTAAATACTTTGTTTGTGAAGTTCCCTTCTACCTCTAATAGTTGATACCAGAACATGCACATGCCGATTGAGCTTTTCGGCCATTTCGGTTGCAGTTGTTTTCTTTCTTCGTGTCACAATCCGCTTCAATACCTCGTCCGTCTCTTTCACTCAACTCTCCCTTTCTTCCACTATTCTGTTTGGCAAAGAATGTTTTTTCGTGCATTCTGTATGCTATCATGACTTTCGATACCATAGCTCGATAAACACTCATTAGACTGGGGGTTGCAGTAACAGATACTCCAATTTACACGAGCTCCAACAATTTGCCTTTTCACAAGATCTGCAAGGTTTGAAAATATTACTCTCTTCCCCCCAAAAGCATGAGACCCTTAGCTTCATTACTGCTACCTGACAGTAGCACAATACATACACTCTATTATATAAAAAAATATCGGTGGTCAGACTTGTTTTTTAAGGAATACGATGCACATTCATAAACAACACTAATACTGATAGGTGTTTGCATTATTTTGATAACCACCTGTATATATATATATATATATATATATATATATATATATATATATATATATATATATATATAATAAGTACAATGGTCAATGTATGCAATTAGTGACAAAAAATATATTCATAAAATCGTATCGGATATTTTTATAGACAAAATAATGTGGAAGAAAATATTCAAATTAAATACAATTGTCAATGTATGCAATTAATTTGCATGTTTAATATCAGTAAACATACATTTCGTAGGGTTTTAGTTACTAGGAGTGTTTAATGTAAAATAATCGAGTCCAAAATTTACTTAAAGGTTACTTCATCAAGAGAAAAATGCAACGGTTTGTTTTGCATTTTATCTATATAAGGATATTGAATATTCTATCTCGGACATTATAATTTGAACTCTGGGGAAACAGAAATGATCCAAATAAACAAAGGTATATACAGATCTTTAAATACGTGTATTTTGAAATACTGGAAGCATTTTCCCCTCGTTAAAGTTGGTTTAAAATATCAAATAATATCATTTGCACTACAAATATCCTGTTTTAATTTCAAGAGTAACGAAAGAGATTTAAAGAACTTCAGTCGTATTTTATCAAGTAAAGAAAGCCTTTAATATAGATGAAGAAAGATTTTATTTAATCAAATAAATGAAATTCCAGTATACACACACACACACACACACACACAAATACCATTAAGTACACAAATACTATACAAAACTACAAAAGCAAATACACACAGGTAATATTTTCCCGTGAGGAATTATTTCATGTCTCCTAGAATATAACTAAACATTCATAATAATAGATTAGTTCTTTAGAGTAAAATTTTAATTGTTTGCATATGTATTTATTTAAAAACAATGTTCAGAAACTCATTTTCACAAAACGATGGCATTTCTTCAAAAATCATTTGCGCATTCGGAATAAAGGATATATTTTATGTCCTCGAAGAAAACTTTTTTTTCACACCTTATCACTAGCAATAGGTATTGCAAGAGGTAGAAAAAAAGTTCTGACAGTAATATCAGTAACATATTTGGAAAAATCAATCATTCCTTTATTTTTATATAATATACCTGCGTTGTAAAAGTTGTGATTGGTTTTTTGCTTTTTATCAGGCGACAACACATGATATTCGAGAAAAACATATTTTGTCACACGAGGCCAATTTCCCCCTTACGAAACAGCTGTTGAACTAGTTATTTAATAATAGTTACTGTTCAATAAAACTTTATCCGAAAGTTACTAAGAATCCCATTTGGAATTACGCTTTACTTTATTTACAGAATGTACTGTAAAGAACTTACGAAATGCAAATCGTACCTTTTGTTGCGTTGACAGATTGCACAGTTGCAATTGCCCGTCAATTTCATTGTAATGAAATGCGGGCGATTCCTTTTACGTAAAATAAAATAAAATGAGTACGAAAACACATAATTTGTTTTAAAATGCAAGGAAAATATGACAACTCAATAATGAGGCAATAGTTAGGGGGAACGTGTGGTAAATAACTCCAGATAATTAATTAACAAAATATTAGGTATATGAAACACAATATTTAAAAAAAGGAAAGATCACTCTTGTCTTCATTATATTTTAAAATCATATGGATATGCTAATAGAGTGCATAATTACGTTCATTTCGTTACATTAAAAAGTTCAGAGTTTGGAATGTTCAAGATAAAAGTTATAAGACACAACAATACAAATTTTGTTATCTATAAATATTTTGAGTCATGTACAATGTCCTATCATTGTTGTCTGAAGTACAGATTTTCAGATAAAAAAATCTTTTATTGTCTTGATTACTGATCGTAAAAGCATTACTTTCTCAAACTCACCTTAGCTCTTAATTTTCACTTTAAAAAAACAAACATTGAAGATTGCCATGTTTATCAAAATTTCTTGTCCTAGAATAAAACTACATTTTCGTATCTTTCTCATAACATTTACTTTAGGCCTCAATGATACAGTTAACCTTTAACCTACGGGGCCCATTTTTCCGATTCCCTCTTTAGAACGTGAAATTTCATACTCCTTTGTAAGAACGGCCAAATATATATATATATATATATATATATATATATATATATATATATATATATATATATATATATATATATATATAAAATATATATATATATATATATATATATATATATATATATATATATATATATATATATATATATATATATATATATATATATATATATATAATATGTATATATATATATATATATATATATATATATATATATATATATATATATATATATATCTATATCTATATATATATATACATATATATATCTATATCTATATCTATATATATATATATATACATATATATATCTATATCTATATCTATATATATATATATATATATATATATATATATATATATATATATATATATATATATATATATTTATATATATATATACATATATATATATATATATATATATATATATATATATATATATATATATTTATATATATATATATATATATATATATATATATATATATATATATATATAAATTTATACATATATATATATATACACTCATGGACAAAAAAATTAGCGCACCAAGAATTAATTGCGGGATCGTAACGAAACTTGCAATGAAGGTACATGTCGGGGAGATATGAAAAAGATTAGAAATGCAGCGTGATTGCGCATTACGTATAGCCGGTAGAGGGCGTTGAACATCGTACTCTGTGGAGTATAAAACAGGTAACCAAAGCTTGTTTGAGTGTGCTGAATCATTTACAAAGGAAGAGCTGAGATAGACATGACATTACGCCGTGTTCGAAGACAATATAAGCAGTTGTCGCAGTTTGAGAGGGGGAGAATCGTCGGGATGATGGAAGCTGGGTGGTCAGCTAGGCGAGTAGCTCGTCAATTAGGCCGCTCTGATTGTGTTGTGAGGAGGTGTTGGGACCAGTGGACCCGAGAGATGTCATGTACACGAAGACCAGGCTCAGGACGCCCTCGACAGACCAGTCGTCGAGAAGACCGCCACATCGTAAGAAATGCACGCGTGCAGTCAACTGCTTCATCGGCCGCCAGGCACAGGTAGCACCTTCACTAGGGGCCTCTGTGTCTTCTCGAACCATACGAAGGCGCCTGGCTGAAGGACAGTTGGTATCGCGGCGCCCATTACGTGTGCTGCCCTTGACGCCCACCCATCGACGCCTCCGTTTGGAGTTTTGCCGGGCACGAGGAAACTGGACTGCAGCGGAATGGAACCAGGTCGTCTTTAGCGACGAATCCAGATTCAATCTCGGCAGTAATGACAATCGTGTTCGTGTGTGGAGAGCCCGTGGTGAACGCTTCAATCCTGCCTTTGTTGTACAGCGACACATCGCTCCCACAGCTGGTGTGATGGTATGGGGTGCCATTGCCTACAATACACGGTCACCCCTAGTATTGTTCCGTGGCACCATGACAGCCCAGCGGTATGTTCATGAAATCCTGCAACCACATGTGTTGCCACTCATGCAACGGCTCCCAGGAGCCATTTTTCAACAAGACAATGCTCGGCCTCATACGGCAAGGGTGTCACAAGACTGTCTCTGCACTGTTACTACCCTTTCTTGGCCTGCCCGATCCCCAGATTTGTCTCCAATCGAGCATATCTGGGATCATTTGGGACGACGAGTTGGGCATCCCACGAGTTTGAACGAACTAGAGGCAAGGTTACAGCAAATATGGAACGAAATGTCTCAAGACATCATACAGAACTTGTATGACTCAATGCCCGATCGTATCGCATCGTGCATTCTCGCTAGAGGGGGTCCAATACTCCACAGAGTACGATGTTCAACGCCCTCTACCGGCTATACGTAATGCGCAATCATGCTGCATTTCTAATCATTTGCATATCTCCCCGACATGTACCTTCATTGCAAGTTTCGTTACGATCCCGCAATTATTTCTTGGTGCGCTAATTTTTTTGTCCATGAGTGTATATTCATTCTTGGGTCCATATTCTTGGGATACATGCCATCCCACCCCGTAAGGAAGAGGTTAATTCTAAAGCTGATCAACAAGATACTGATGAAGATTCTGCGCTGGCCTCGTTCCTACATCCAAATGATAGTAGTCGATTAGCGTAATTCAGACTTGGTATTTATGGCGGATTTTTATCGGGAGGAATAGGATGACCGTTCACATAATACAACCTTAATTTTAGTAATGCGTAATTGACCAGGATATCCAGATATTGCGCATTCATTTATGAGTTCTTCGACAATAACTTGTTTATTTCAACCAAGCCATGAAAAGCATCTTATACTGTACTATCACACGACCTCCTCCACAATTCCTTGTTGGAAGTTTGGAAGCAACTGTCCATTTGGAATAAACAACTCTCAGATCCGGGAAGTTTGACTTGTGTGTTCAAAGAATCGATTTCAGCGGAGTTGAGGGATCAATCCATCATCCGTGTACCATGTCATTCTGGGTCTACCATTAGCCACGAGGATCAGTGAATTGGAGGGCTACACGAAATTTGTAAAACAAAATGCTGATTATAGTTATAACGCAATATTTTCTTGATTCTCAAGAAACGGGAAATGGGTCGTGTTTGTATGTGTCTGTGTGAGTCACAAAAATTCCAGAATCGTGATCCCTAATTTTATGAATTTTACACGGTTTAATGTGCTTGTAAAATCGGGATGATTGTGATTAATTTCATCCCGATAAGACGTTCCGTTCCCGAACTATGTTAGAATAAGTTTGCGCGGTATCAACGGATATTTTTGCTCAAAGCCAATGTAACATTTCATTGTTGCCAATTAAATTATAACATTTGCGTAAAAACAAATAGAAATGAATTAAAAACGTGATTTATTTATATATTGGCACATACAAGAATGAATTTGATATATTATTTTCATATACGTGGCAACGCCGGAATATTTCTTTTTAAAAAGGAAAATATAAAGATGGAAAGTCATTCATTTTCAACGAATGTGGTCTCAACACATTTCATGCATTAAAACTATCCCAAGCTACCTGTTTAAACTCAAATATACTGAAGGGCACGTTCATTAAGCTAGAAACACGTTTGAAACATAGCAGACGATTTAGTTTTGAGAAAGAATTACAATCATGAAATACGTGTAAATTCTAATTAAGAAAGTCTGAAAGTGGCATTGAAACATAGCAGACGATTTAAATTTGAGAAAGAAATCCAAGCATGAAATATGTGTCCATACTTTTTCTATAATAATTATCAGATTAGAGAAAATATGTCTCATAATCTGCATGCTATATGGGGCGAATCATCATCTAGCTATATGTGGGAATGTCTAGAGCAAGGAATCAATCAAAATTATACATTGTCGCAGATGATAAAAAAGAAACAAAAAATGGCAAGTATTAAAATAACAACAAATTAGATAATAAATGAATTTTGTATTACTGAAAAAATGATATTAATTTCTTTAAAAATTTTTTTTAACTTTAGAACATGAGGATAATCATTGAAAAAAAATAATAACAGAAACTGAATCCCAAGCGAAACCGGGCAATAAATCTAATATATATATATATATATATATATATATATATATATATGCGTATATATTTGCGTATATATATGCGTATATCTAATATATATATATATATATATATATATATATATATATATATATGCGTATATATTTACATGTGTGATTGAGAGATAGAGAAATAGATAGATAGGGCATGTCTGTCGTAATAAATTTGTAATTTTAAAAGAAATTCATGGAGATTTTTTGTAAATGCACCAATTTTAACACTTTGTGAATCATAGTTCATAAAAAAATGAGTTTAACAAAATCGATTTTTTTTAATGAAATATTTTGCATTTCCTTTGCGTTATAAAACATTTTTTTATATAAAACTTTTTATGGCATAAAGTATTAAGAATAGTTAAAATATAAACAAAAGATGTTTTTAACCATTCATCATAGTCGATGCTTAACAAGGCAGTTAACGAAATATTTATATTTTTGAGAGAATAAAAAAAAAAATAATTTAAACCTAATTTTTAAAGAGTGCTCTGTCATGGGTACCAGAATATTTATTTTTACATAGCGTTTGCTTCTGAAGACGTATAATAAATCCAAGGATTTTTTGTTAAAGGGTATAGATTAAAATAACTTCTAAACATGTTTACCCTATTTACGTTGTTGAAAATATCCTTTTTTTGAAACGCTTACTTTTCGCTACAATGCAATATTTATTACGTGCAAAAACTCTTTGACAAATTTGCTTCTTAAAGAATTTTGTTGACGTGGCTTCTGGTAAAACCATTGTTGTTGGATTTAGGCCGAGAATGTTTTTACGAAAAAAGACGCTGAAAAGCTAAATATATATTTTTTGCACAAAATATTTATCTGATGCAGGATAAATTAGCTGTATTTCATTTAATAAACCTTTATTAAGTAAACCTTAATGGTTTTTATGCGGAAAGAAACTTGTTGACAAAATTTGCATTTGTTAAAGGAAAAAAAACAGCCAAGAAAATTATTCAATGAAAATAAATAACGTTAGAGACTGGATAAAGCGATCGAAGTGAGCATGTATGGGCGTTAAAACTCATCATGAATTTAAATTATGTTACAAAAAATGAATTAAATTATTAATAAATTCTTTATTAAACATTATGGGGGATTTTTTTACACTACATTATTGTTCAAACCAAATACCCGTGCTTCGTTACGAAGTACATTCAAATTAAATACAACGGTCAATGTAAGCAATTAATGCAAAAAAAAAAAATTTATATATATATATATATATATATATATATAAATATCGTAACGGATATTTTTGTAGACCAAATAATGTAGTAGAAAATATTCAAATTAAATACAACGGTCATTGTATGCAATTAATTTGTATATCCATAAAATATACTAATTTGAATTAAATTCTTAAAACAATTCCATCTCAATTAGTCTGTTGGTTAAATTTTATCTTTTACCGTATTTTAATATTTCTTTTTGTTAATTTATTTCGTTGCTATGCACGTGACGCAAAATTAATTTAAAGTATCACAAAAAGAAAAGAAACCACGTGATCAGCATTCAATACATTAAATTCTAAAAATTAATGTTTAAAAATTCACCAAAAATCAGAAAATAGATGTAAAGATTCGAAAAAGACTTCATTATAAAGGAATTTTTATGACCTTTCTTGTGATATCAATTTTATAACTGTCAGATTATTATTTTTAATGCAAACTTAAAAGAATATTGCAAAAACATCTTACAAATTTAATTTAAAATTATCTAAGAAGAATTTTTCAAAAATAGTTCTCCTACAATATACGAAGAACCGCCATGCAAAATTTCAGCTCTTTAGGTCCAGCAATTTGGTCTGTGCGCTATCATTCAGTCAGTCAGTCACGGAATTGTTTTATATATATACACTGCTGGCCACTGTAAATGCAACACCCTGAAGGAAACATGCAAATAACATGAAATTTACAACATGCATTAGCCGAGGTGAGATATGCAAATGATTAGAATTTCAGCGCAGACGCACATCACGCGCGCCTGTGGCGCCACTTCAAAGCGATATTTAAGGCTTGGAGATTTCGACGATTTCAAGTTCGGCAATTGTGTTTTTCTTGTGGTTTTTTCAAAACAAACGATCAATTATGCCTCGTAGAAAAACATCGATCATCTTTTGATGAAGTATCTGAGTTTGAAGGAGGAAGGATAGTGGCCTACCGAGATTGTGGATTATCTTTCAGGGAAATCGGTAGTCGTGTTGGACGAAACCAACCAACTGTAATGCGGATATGTGATCGTTGGATGCAGGAGGGTACAGCGGACCTGCGTGTTCGATCGTATCCACCTCAGCGCACCACTTCACGTGATGACAGGCAAATTGTAAGTATGGCAGTGACGGATCGCTCAGTCACATCACGAACCATAGCACAGCACATGCAGTCTGTAGCGCATCATCCAGTGTCTGCGCATACCATTCGACGTCGTTTACAGCAGAGTGGTCTGTCCGCAAGACGTCCATTGCTTTGTCTACCCTTGACGCAGACCACAGACGTCTCCGCCGCCAATGGTGCGATGACAGAAGGATGTGAACGGCAGAATGGAATGAAATTGTCTTTACGGACGAGTCACGCTTCTGTCTACAACACCACGATGGTCGCATTCGAGTCTGGAGACACCGTGAAGAGAGGATGCTGAACAGCTGCGTTATGCACTGCCACACTGGTCCTGCACCGGGTATTATGGTATGGGGCGGTATTGGATATCACTCTCGCACACCTCTAGTACGCATTGCCGGTACTTTAAACAGCCAGCGCTACATCTCCGAGGTGTTGGAGCCAGTTGTCCTTCCTTACCTTCAGGGCTTGCCCACAGCCATATGTCAACAGGATAATGCGCGACCACACGTGGCACGTATTGTCCAACGGTTCTTCGTCAATCGCCAGATTGAATTGCTTCCCTGGCCGCCTCGCTCTCCGGATCTTTCGCCGATAGAAAACATGTGGTCCATGGTTGCTCTACGATTGACCCAGATTCCATCCCCAGCTGCCACAGCAGATCAACTTTGGCAACGTGTGGAAGCTGCTTGGTCTGCTGTACCCCCAAGAACTCATCCAAAGTCTCTTTGAATCAATGCCGAGGCGTGTGGCAGCGGTGATCTCCAACAATGGCGGCTACTCTGGCTACTGATTTTGGCAGGAACCAAACTTCACAGAAGTCTATAAATTTAATCATTTGATACTTGGTCAACATATTATCTACAAAATAAAGTTTGTTGTGATATCTCTTGTCTTTCTTGGTGTTGCAATTTGGATGGCCAGCAGTGTAGATTTCACTGATCTTCTGTATTACGCAACTTTAAAATTCTAGAATATATTGTGTAATATAGAATATATAAATTATATTAAGAGCAATGGAAACTTATAATCCCACTTTAGTCTTCAATTCAAAATTTTTAGAAAGCTCAGTTAAAAATGCGTCATTTAAAAATTCTCTAGAAATAAAAATAATTTTAACATTAGAAAATAGATGTGTAGCTGCTTTAATAATAATATTTAAAGGAGGAAAATGTGTGGCTATCTAAAATTTTTAATCATTAATTGGTAGAACTGGAAGTATAAAGTTTCGAACTATTCAACTATTGTGCAGTTCAGAACTGATGCCTGAATATTAAGGTTTATGTGAAATTATATTAACTTTTAAGGAAATTTAAGTGTTATTAAGGGAAGATATTTTTTTATCCTCAGTTAGTTGAAATTATTTTTCTGGTAGGTTTGCAATAGAACCGGATGCTATTAAAAATATCCAAAAGAAATACATTTTCAAAAACAATATTTTGCGAGTATTCAAAACATCGAATCGAAATAATTATTCTACCTGATTTTTGAAGGTATTCAATTTATGGATTTGAAAATTACCATGTAGCTCAGCTGTAGTTTTGTTAAAATAAAATAATATTGCGTGTGTGAAAAGTTTCATAACTGAAATTTTCATAATGTTACGTATTACACTCGGAAATAAGTATATTTAATATTAAAGATAGTGATTTAAAAGCAGAAACATTATTTACTCTACTTTATATATTGAAAAGTTTATACTGCACTAAGACTTTTCTTTACCAAAAAATAATGACAAATATGACGACGAAGTAATACAAGGTGCGGCCATTAATTTCCAGGACTGATCTAATAACTCCAGAAAATATTGCATGAAATACATACCTATTTAATACGTTTCGATGTAACTCCCACCTGCCGTAATGCACTTCTGTGCTCGGCTGTATAAGTTTCGGAAACAACTTTTTAAGTCCTCTTTCGGAATGCTCTTTAAAGTGGGTGGCTTCATAATCCTCAAATCTTGCTCCCATCAGCAAATCTTTCAGTTATGGAAACAAGAAAAAAAATTCTGCCGGTGCTAAGTTCGGAGAGTATGGATGATGCTGCATCTCCACGACCTCATGCTGGGCCAATTCGCTGAAGGGAACAAGATTTGAGACCGTCGAAGCCATCAAGAAAACTGTGACGTACATATTAAAGACCATTCCTAAAGAGGACTTTAAAAGTTGTTTCCGAAACATATACAGCCGAGCACAGAAGTGCATTACGGCAGGTGGGAGTACCTACGAAACATATTAAATGCGTATGTATTTCATGTAATATTTTTTGAAGTTATTAGATCAGTCCTAGAAATAAATGGCCGCACATTGTATAATAATGTAATATAATATTTTGGGAGAGGTCAAATTTATAGACCACATTTGAAGCTAATGTTGTATTGTAAGACTTATTTTGTTAAACTTACTTGTGAAGGTAATTACTTGAAGAGGTGACTTGTGAAGGAATTTACTTGAAGGTAAATTCAAGAAAATGAATAGGAATTATATAGATATTATTTTTGGGAAAAAAGTGTTTAATATGATTTCATAAAAAAAATTGCTAAAAATTGTGGATTTAAATTTAGTTTCTTAGTTTTGTATTCTTTTTCTGACTGTAATTCTCCATTATTTTGAATATTTTAAGAAGTCATATTTAGTTTCAGTACCAGTAAATGTTCTATTTATCTCCTGAACCTGAAAAAAAGTAAATATGATATAAAAACTATGATATATGATATAAAACTATGATATGAACTATGATATGAACTATGATATATGATATAAAATATATATATACTTTAGCACTACTTTTGCCATATTTATTGCTTTGTTTAAATAATTTTAGGGAAGAATAACTCTCATAAAAGAAAAGATAGAAAAGATATAATAAAACAGTCCTTTCATTTTCTGTTATTTACTTCGTTATACAGTACATTTTAAGGATAGGGTGTGAAATATAGGTCGGTATAAGAGGGGTGTCTATGTTACTGAAAAAATCTCAAATGTGTCACATCATATTTTCCTCTCTCGCTGTATTAGTCCCTAAGGAATTTATATTCCTTCAGTTTTCTATATTAATGATCCCTCAAAGAGTAATAACGTATAAAATATACACCATCAACGTTCAAATAAATTTTAAGGGTATTTTTATATTTCAAACTCATGTAATAAAGTCACGGGAAATCACAAATTATGGTTTTTTGAAAGAAATGACTCTCTTTGAGCTACAGAGATAAATAATGATAAATACATATATGCAGGTTTAATAACTGCAACTATTAGTAGGTAATAGTTATCTATTTATTTTATCACTCTTGCACATTAACTTATAACATACTAGTTACCTAAATAGCAATTTTGTGTAAATATTCTCAAGACAAATGAATATTTCCCCAGAAACACACACTCATATGGTAGATGATAATTCAGATCCTTTTAATCACTTATATGGTTATTTTACTCGTGAGAGTTTTAGATGTGAGTTAGAAAATAAGAAGTAAGTTACAAGTTTCCTATCACTGAATCTTTTTATTTTTTTAATAATCAAGCAATAACGCTAATATTGTCAGATTAGTGTTAAAGCGTCTGACAAAATGGGATATCTTAAGGTGACTGCCTACGTTCGGAGCCAATTTTTTTAAAAAATTGTTTTTTTAAGGATTTTTTGGTCTCATATGGTAAAACAGCATTTAAAAATAAAAAATATAAAAAAAACTTTCCTGTAAACACCATACTTTTTTATAAATTGGTCAATTTGAAGTAATTTTTAATGAAATTTAACTAAAACGCTTATCACTCTGAACAAAATTCTAATGCTACTATTTTAATTTCCTTCTCACACATGATACATAAAACAGTTATCTTCAAAATGACCTACAATCTAAGAGAAATTTTGAAATGCAAAAATAATACAGACAATTTTATGCTCCAATATGAAAATTTTCCCCAATTCATCATTCCTTTCCTTATAAAAACAGCCCCAAACAAAAAACTATTTATTATACAGCAATTATTGTACGTCATTTCATTAACAATAGCATCTAAAACATTACCTGAAAATTTTATCAAATTATATGCATTATTATCTGAAATATCATGATAACGGTAGAGATTTGTGCTAAAAAACATAATTCTGAGAAAAACGCCTTTAAAGTTGTTTGTCACTTCAATTTTGTATTAGACGATGTTTTTAAAAATAGTTATAACTCTGCTTCTAATTGATGTAGAATAAAAATCTAAGCGGTTTTGAAAAGAGAAAAGATTGAATTACAAGATTCTTGCAAAAAATAAAACTGACCAAATTGGTCAAAAAATGGTCGCATTTAAAGTTGTTTGTCACTTAAATTTTGTATTAGACGATGTTTTTTTAAAATAGCTATAACTCTGCTTCTAATTGACGTAGAATGAAAATCAAAACTGTTTTGAAAAGAGAAAAGATTGAATTACAAGATTCTTGCAAAAAATTAAATTGATCAAAATAGTCAAAAATGGTATTTTCAACGTAGGCAGTCACCTTAAACATTTTTCCTTAACACACGTTTAGTTAATTTATATTCTTTAAAATTTTATTTTATTATGCCACCTGGTAGGAAGAACTCCGGGCCAGGTTCTTAGATGGCACAGGGCAGAAAAATGCAGCTGCAATTTACAATGGTACCACAAGGGTCATAAAATGATATGGCCAGCTGCTACCAAAATTTTGAAACATGAACAACCCCAGGGTTGACATCTTGGGGGGGGATGAGAGGGGGGATCGTACCTTCTCTCACCATCACAGACATCATGGAAGGACTCTTTAAGTTGTAGTTCTGTTCAGTACTAACAGTTTGAATTTTCTATTTTATTTCTCGAAATATTCTAATGAAAAATGCTTTGAGGAATACTGCATATGCCAAAGGTAAAAGAATTTCAGGTAGTCTGTTCTAACGAAACTTCCGCGGTTGTTAACGTATTATTACTTAACGTTACTTACCTCTTTGAGTATGTAATATTTATGTATGCGTTATGTATAAGTATCTAAATACATATATATATGTGCGTATATATATATATATATATATATATATATATATATATATATATATATATATATATGTGTGTGTGTGTGTGTGTGTGTGTGTCAGTCAAAATTTTGAAACATTTTGGTACTTTTCTGTTTAACTGTTTACTGCTTGCCCAAGCGATACACACTGGGATTGGCGCGCTGCCAAAATTATAACTCGCGACGCAGGACATATGAAATTTTGCTTTCCGGAGGATCGTTATGGAGGAACGTAATCCTACGTTAAAAATCTGTCAGTAGCTTCATGTATCAGTTATGAACAATTCTAGATGAAGCATATTTTAAATAAGAATATATATAGGACATGGAGCATATTAAAATGAGCCTTTTATGGTCATCAGAAAAACTTGAGCAAATTAAAATACTGTGAAATAAGTATTTCCAAACTTTGGTGTCTTATTACGGTGGCCTTTTTTTCGAAACTATACTAGCTCATTTACAACTCTCAATGAAATTTCTCTCTTGTATGAAATCTAAATATATTTTTCATTAGTATTTTTTTATATATTTAAAAATACCTCAATTAATCAAAATTCTTTTTCGAATTTATAGGAAAAAATACTTGTTATGAGTAATTAATAAATAAAGAAGTATCCTGCAAATGCAATCATTCATTAATTTTTTATGCAAAAATAAATTAACTTTTCTAGCCTATTTTTTTCTCATTATCCATCGGAAAAAGAGAATACAAGTAATTAATCCAATATCAGGATTCCAATATAAGTGTATATAAGTAAGCGATAAGAAATCAAATTATATATTTTTCCGTTTTAACAGTTGGTTTGCTGTGAATACCCAGCTCTAAATTAATCTATAAGTTTTATTGTGTTAAAATATCTATAAGAACACTGCAGCTATATATGCAGTAATACTGTAAACAATTATTTTTTTCTTATGGCAGATATTAATAATTTTTATTTTGAAATAGTCTCCTGCTTATACACACAAAGAGTATATATATATATATATATATATATATATATGTGTGTGTGTGTGTGTGTGTGTGTGTGTGTGTCACAAGAAATCCCGGCCTTCTCTAAATTTACATTTACCGCGTAGTCTAAATTATCGTGTTAATAAAGCATGACCCCTTTTCCAAATTTGCAACCTAAAAGTAAAATAAGTTAATTTATCGTAGCCCTGAATATTAGGCATGTGAAGTATCTGAACTCAATAACATCCCCAGATATGAGTGCTAGAAGTTTATGAGATTCCGAATGTCAGTGTAATGTCAAAATTCTTGAAGAGCCCTCGAACCATTCTGGATTAATGCCTTTTATAATGTCGAAACCACACTTTACAAGAACTTTATGGCCACTTATCCTACACCCCGGTCAATAGGTCGCAGCTCTAACAAGCGCGAGATCTATCAATCGCCGGTAAACTGGAGTGGACACGTGAACTCCACGAACCTAAAGACGTCCAATTAAAATATTAAGTAGTTTATTCCCTCTGGCGAAAATATCGCAAAACACCCATTTAATATTGCATGAACAGAAGAATTTTCTCTCTCTGCGTGTCTAACTCTCGTTGCTGTCGGATCGGCTGTCCACAGTCCGGTCGTTACAACGCTCTTCTCTTAACTCTGGCATGTAAACACTGTTGTTAACACGTCCCGTCCTGGCATGGACGCCGGACAAGTCCAGTGGCCGCTGCAGCCTTCGAGATGCTTCATAATTAAATAAAGGTGATTTCCTGGATATCGTCTGAAATCTGTGTTCCTCTTCTATGGCTCCGTGTGTGTTACTCTCCTAAATTTCGTAAGTGTTTACCTGGATGAACACTTCGCCTGACTGCATCACTCCTCGTACCGACTGCATCTCCCATAAATTCTACGCGTTCCAAATGTGATTATTATCACATATATATATATATATATATATATATATATCCCACAGAGCTAAATATTTTGTGGTTTTTCAAATTGAAAGTGTTGCCAAGATATGATGATACACTTAACCGCAGGCTTTTCCTGATATCATGGGTGATAAAAAAGTTGATCAAGTCCCTCAAACTCAAACAAACGATTTTTATCTTGCGTACAAAATACTTACGATCATACATTACGTCAATATCTCATAGGTAACATCAGTATACAACAATTGAAAAGACTAACTTCATTTAATTAATATAAAACATTGCCTCCAGCTGCCTTTACAGAAAACCTTGATACTGGAAAATATGTGAAAACCACAAGTATTACAGAGAGACTTAATAGTAAGTAAATATAGAAATAGCGTTTGGTTCAACATATATTAAACTCGCAAAACAATTTCGAGACATACATACAAAATTGTGTTAATCGAGTATTTCTATTGGAGTGACATTGTACAACAAATGGCAGTTAATGATAAAATTAAATTCATTATTGAGATAAAATTAACAACGAATGATATCGAATCAACAAGATGACAAGAACAAAGGTGATAAATTACATATCTTGAAATTCTGCTTTCAGAATCGACACGACGTCTGAAAGGCTAATTAGCTGGTTATAGAATCTAAGTACAGCCACCTTCTTTCAAGACAAAGGTACTGCGCTTTTTCTCTACTAGATAAAACCATAAAGGACAAACTTTCTGACTAAATTTTTTTACTACGTCAAGTGGTCAAAAGTGGATTAAAAACAATATGTGGATTTATAAATATACAATAAGTGTAAAAAGTATTTGGACATAGTTTTTGATTTTTATATCTTATAAAACGGGTAAATATTTATTATCATACTAGCTGAACACCCGTGCTTCTCTACGTAGTACATTCAAATTAAATACAACGGTAAATGCATGCAATTAATGCCAAAAATATATTTATAAAAAAATCGTAAGGGATATTTTTATAGACAAAATACTGTAGAAGAAAATATTCAAATTAAATACAACGGTCAATGTATGTAACTAATTTGTATGTTTAATATCCATAAAACATACTAATTTGAATTAAATTCTTAAATAAGCTTCCATCTCAATTAGTCTATTGGTTAAATTTTATCTTTTACCGTACTTCAATATTTTTTGTCAATTTATTTCATTCTTATGCACGTGAAGAAAAATTTATTTAAAGTATCACAAAAAGAAAAACAAACCACGTGATCAGCATTTAATAAATTTAATTCCAAAGATTAATCTTTAAAAATTCACCAGAAATCGGAAAATGGAGGAAAAGATTTGAAAAAGATTTCATTTTATGATATTTCTCGTGATATAAATTTTAAAAACCTAAAATTATTATTTCAAATGCAAACTTTAAAGAATGTTACAAAAACAGCTTAAAAATTTAATTTAAGCTGTAAAAAATGTAAGGAGAATTTTTCAAAAAATGTTCTTAGTGCACCCCTACAACCTAAGCAGAATCTCCATGCAAAATTTCAGCCCTTTAGGTCGAGCGGTTTGGTCTGTGCGTTACCTGTCAATCAGTCAGTCAGTTATGGAACTGTTTTATATATATATATATATATATATATATATATATATATATATATATATATATATATATATATATATATATATATATTACTAGCTGAAAACCCTTGCTTCGCTACGGAGTATATTCAAATTAAATACAACGGTCAACGTATGCAATTTATGCCAAAAAATAAATATATATATTTATAATAAATGCGATGATCAATGTATACAATTGATGTAAAATATATATCTATCTATATATATATATATATATTTATAAAAAAATCGTAAGGGATATGCATTTTTTTTGGATAATATCCAATCGTCTGCTGTATTAGAAAGAGAAAAAAATATTTTTTTGTCTATTTAGCTGTTACGCACGTGACGATAAATTTATTGAAAGTACCAGAAAAAGAAATCACGTGATCAGCATTTAATAAATTAAATTCTAAAAATTAATCTTTAAAAATTCACCAAAAATCAGGAAATGGAGGTAAAAATTCGAAAAAAAATTCATTTTGAAGGAATTTTTATGATCTTTCTCGTGATATAAATTTTATAACCCTCAATGTATTATTTTATATGCCAACGTAAAAAAAGTTTAAAAAACAGCTTAAAAATTTAATTTTAAAAAATCTAAGAAGAATTTTTGAAAAATCTTTTTTAGTGCACCCCTACACTATTAGAAGAATCTCCATGCAAAATTTCAGCCCTTTAGGTCCAGCGGTTTGGTCTGTGTGTTGTATGTCAGTCAGTCAGTCAGTGAATGAATGAGTCAGTTACGGAACTGTTTTATATATATAGATTACATCTGTTATAGTACGGAAATTAAGTAAGAAAAGGAGGAAATAATCTGAAAATTATTTGTTAGATGTGTAATTAATATGTATGAAGCCTACAGAATTGCACCCAATACAGTCCTTTAAAAGTTATCCGACGGAGATCTTTGATACATTTTTTCACTAGTGGGAATAACTCCCTTTGCAAACGCTCAAACATATAGTCATATCATTGCGGAATCAAGAGGTAGTTGTGTTTGTGCATCAACGAGTTCAAATATTTTAAAAGGCGTTAATTATAACGGTAGAGTACCGAGAATAGAACTGTATAATGGGGAAGAGAAAAGGCAGAAACGCTTGATCTTTGCTAGAAACATACGTAAAACTGATTTTTTTTGGCAAAATGTATTACTGAAGTGAGCAAATTCACACTTTATGCTCGGATGGCAGTACGACAATTTGGTGTCACCCTAATTTGGAGTTGAAATTAAAGAACATTTCAGCTAGAGTTAAATATGGCAGAGTTATGCTGTTGGAGTGCCTGTCATATTCTAGGATGCGTTTCTTACAACTTTATTAAGGGAAATATTAATGTAAGGCAGTGTATTGACATTTTGCGCCATAAATTATGACTTGCCGCCCAAAAGCAAGGAAATGAAATCACTTATTATATCCGGCAGTATAATGATTTTAAATATACTGCTCCTATAACCTGAGAATGGCTGTTGTATAATGTCAATGGGAGATTAATTGTATCTGTCCAGTCTCCTAATATTAATGATATTGAAAATTATGGCACATTCTGGACTTATAAGTTCGAAAGCGTCACGTTGCTAGCAGAGTTAAGCTAGAATCAGTAATGGAAATTCAATGAGCCATTAATTTTGTCCGGCATTTTTTTTCTTTTCAAATATATTGAAAATCCCTTATGTGCAAATATTTCCTATACATAAGCTATTCCACTGCATATCTATCTATCTATCTACATATATATATATATATATATATATATATATATATATATATATATATATATATATATATATATATATATATATATATATATATATATATATATA